>JAMQGT020001090.1:0-175025 GCA_024447675.2 Pterophyllum scalare | reverse complement strand
GGTGAAAACTGGTACAGTTTTTCCTTTGTGGGATCTTTATCTCATCAACAGCCAATTAAAATAACCCATCATGACTCTGAAAAATCCAAGTTTTCTTTAAGGTGATCCCAGAGGTTTCTCTTCATTTCATTAACATGCTCCTTTCTTGCTTCTTGGTATCATCTTGCTGGCTCTTTTTTGAGTAATTTTACAGTGTAAGTTTTAAAATACATACAGATTCTACTCTGTAATTATTAACAACAGATTCTAAATTGCTACCGGACTACAGTGACTGTGGGCAATTAAACATCCCACAGTTGCTATATTTATATGAGTTACTGGTCTCGGGTCTGCTGTGCAGGCTCAGACGGACTTGTCTTCATCTTTATCTACTCAGTTTGGCTGCTGAACCAAGCATAGGTCTAGAGTTAGATCAGTTGTTAGGCATACATGCTGTTCTGAGGTCAGTACATCAGGGTATCAAGTGACACTGAGAAAAGCATGTTTATGGAGTTTTAATTTTAAAAACAGCATGAACTATTACATGTACTTTACAAGTGCTGCTTTGCTTGCTCTTTAGTGTAATATTCAGTCCATCTTGCTAAAAGCATCAGTGGGATGTCATTAAATTATTAGGTTTCATCATTTGAGTAGTAGAGTGAAAATCAGACAGCAAATTATCCACATGAAAAAAAATTAATTTTTCACGATTAGAGACATGACATGACCACAGGAAAAGCTCCAGAGGTCAATCGCTGTCCATTTAAGGCTAAATAAGGCATTTTTCTGCTTCTGTTATTTTCATACCTGTCGGTTTGTTGGGAAAATCCCAGGAATTCTACCAGTTATCGAAAGAGCAAGCCCACACGATCAGCTTCCCGGGTAAAGGTTTTTTTAATCTTTGCAAGGAGGAGACCCTTTTACTCAGCTGTGCAGTCAGCTAGACAGCTTCCTGAAGGTGCTCTCAATCTGAGGAAGTACTCAACACATCTTTATATATGCAGTCATACACACACAACCTCATTTGGTAGTAAGAGCACAAAACAGGAAATAAAACTCAAACAATGACATTTGACACAGTTCCACTTTGACATGATCTATAAACTGACATTAGTATAACCTTTCACCTCTATCAACTTTCTCAGTAACAAAGTACACAAATAGAGAGCTTAGATGAAGGTCAGAGGGTGACATTAAGACTGTGGTTAACTTTTGTCTTCACACTTCTACAAGTTAATGAATGCAAGTCAAAGGTCACTGTGCCCACACATTTATCCCATTCTTAAGAATGCGATATCTCAGGAAACACCCGGAAGCAATGAGACACTATATGGACAAAAATGCTGGGCCACCTACATCTTACACCTACGGAAGTTGCTTAACCATGGAAACCCATGCCATGAAACAAAGGGACAAGAAAACACCAGAATTCAAAGATTAATGCTAGAACACTAACGATGGACGATTTTCACCCAGGTGAAAGTGAGCATGATAGCGTTACAAAACTCATGTTAGAGTTCTGCGGTTAAGAGGTGTGGCCCATTACTTTTGTCCATACAGTGTACGTGGCAGAGTCACTCGGACTTAGGGATGAACTGAAATTAGGTCACTGAACTCACAAAACCCATAATTCATGAATTCCTGTGCTATCTTTTTCTCAAACCAATTCCTTAAAGGTTGATCTAATGACTAAACATATTCAAAAATATTCATATTCAAAAGATCAAAGGTCAGCTTAGCCTTGACATAATAATATTCAGCAAGCATACTTTTCTAGACATTAGTCAACGCCATACATTTGGAACAGAGCAGGACACTGTAGCGGCAGACTTATTTGACTAAACTTTGATGTCCATTTATTAATTTCCTTTAGTCATCACTAAATACATTTTTGTGTCAGGACATGCATGATGTCGATTTCAACTTGAGTGGTTGGTGAAGGCACACAGCAGTAAAGCAGTAAGTAATTCTAGTCTTCCACCAGAGATAACAAGATCAATATCTCATTCCTTTCATTAGGAAAAGGGAGCTAAGACAGCTGCTTACTGTGAGAAAACAGTCTATTCAGAAAATCAGACATGTTTACATGCAGTGTGATAACCTGCTTTTTGTAATTGTGCATGTATCAGTGGCTGACACGTAAAGGATTGCAGATTTTTTTTTAAGCATAAATGCGTCTGATTTTGTTTTAATAACCTCGGATGGCTCCCTGAGGCAGTTTTTACCTACTTTAAAGCACTAATGGCTTTAAGGAAGGAAATGAGGCTGGGCTTTGTCCATGTGTCATCTCAGGTATGTGGCTCCTTACTGTGGGTGGACAGCTTGATGGCACCTGCAAAGTGAATCAGCATCATGACACACGGCTGCCATTATGTCCAGTCTTAGAAACACTACTACATCACTACTGCATTTTAAATGTGCAGTGCAGCAAATTACACATGAAGAGCAGAGACTCAGTGCACGTGCATATGAGTTGGAGGTTGTGTTTTTGCCACCAGCAAGCATGTCACTTTGGTAATCTGATCACATCACAGCAATGCAGTTTAGTGAAAATATTTTAGTCAGCACACGCAGGTCTGGAACAGATGTTACATTTGTACAGATCATCCCTGACCTCAAAAGCCTGAGTTTCACAACATTAAATGAACATGAACACCTGATTAAAAGATTCTGAACCCTTATACTGCCAGATATTTACATAGGCTGTCTATATGAGTTTGGCCCTAGGTATACATGACTATATAAGACCATGAATGACGTATTTGCCTGTCTACACTGCTACAAGGCTCAATTAGCAACACTTCTTAAAATGCACATAATTTAATAAAAATCAGATTATCTTAATGCACAAATGATTCAAATGGTTTGATAAAGACTGGTTTTGTTTGGCAGTTTTCCTTGAATTGAATAGTTTAATTCCTTGAATTAAACTCGAAACTTTTGTGTGGAATACAGAAGTTGCCAGAAACTTTGGGTACAGTATAGCTAGCAAACCTCATCCTGTATTGTTCACTTGGTGACATATAAGGCTGTTGTTTTCAATATCAATCACATCCAGTGTTTTAATTAGGATTGTGAATCCTATTATTATCCAGTTATTGCGGGGCAGTTTGAGACATGCAGAGACAGGGTTAACCATAGCCTGTTGGGGAACTCCAGGTGGACTGATGGGAAGAAAGGACACATTGCAGGGCTGCTTCTAATTTCTTGTTGGCCCTCTCTGCTTGCCTATTGGTCTGGGGATAAAAGCTAGAGGAGAGACCAACTTGAGCTCCAAGTGCAGTGCAGAACTCCTTCCATACGTGGGAGGTGAATTGTTGTCCACAATCTGAAACAGTGCCATCAGGGATGCCGTGCAGCCAACAGATGTGGTCCTTGAGTAACTGAGCGGTTTCCAAAGCTAAAGGTAGTTTGAAGAGAGCAACAAAATGGTCTGTTTTGGAGAAGTGATCGATGACTGTACAGATTACCATACTGCTGGATGATGGGGGAAGTCCAGTGACAAAATCCAAGACAATGTGAGACCACGGGCGGCCAGGAGTGGGAAGTGGTCTGAGCGGTCCAGCAGGAGGTGAGCTAGAGGACTTGTTTTGAGCACAACCAGAGCAGGCAGATACATATTCTCGGACATCTTTAATAAGACAGGCCACCTGAAGAACCACTGCAAGAAGGTTTTTGTGCAGTTCATGATCTCCAGCATTGTAGTTCCTTTCTGCCCCAGAGTCTGAGGTATCCATCTCTACCACAAATTGTTTTGAGGTGTCTGGTTGAATGAGAACAGGGGTTGATGTGGAATGCTTCTTGAGTGAGTCAAAGGCTTCTTGACTGGTCCACTGGCAGGTAAATTTGGGAGAAGTGAGGTGTGTCAAAGCCTGAGGTATTTTACTGAAGTCATGGATATCAATACAGGGACGAGAATCTTCTTTTTGAAACAGGCTCCATGGGCAGATGAGAATGGATGGATTATTCTGGCAGCAAGAGTCTGCTATGTACCTTTCCATGCCCTCCTGTTCAGGTTTAGTTAAACTATACAGTCAACTTATTGGCAAAGGGGCCCCAGGAAGCAGATCTATAGAACAGTCATAAGGATGATGTGGTGGAGAGAGAGAGAGAGAGAGAGAGAGATCTTTTCTAAATACCTCTGCAAGACCTAATAAACTTCAGGAACAGATTACAAATCTCAGAGTTCCGATTGAGGTGAGTGAGACTCTGTCTTCTGTGGGGGGTGAAGCAGATTTCAGGCAATTTTGATGACACCAGATACTCCTACCTCAGATACAATTTCAACTCTAATCTATACTGGGATTATGAACACTGAGCCAGGGATGACCAAGGACTAGCAGACTGTGAGGTGCTTCAAAAACAATCAGACTGATTTGCTCTGCATGGTTGCCAGAGAGTGTGAAAGAAACAGACTTTGTCTTGTGAGTGATATCTGGAAGGCCTGTACCATTTAATGCAGTGACCCGTAGTGGATTGGGGACAAAAGTCAGGGATAGACCTAATTCTTTGCCCAGGGAGAAATGAATCTTTGTTCCATACCTGAATCTACCAACATCTGGAGAAAGTGTGCATGTGTATTTATGAGAGTTTTGCAGTAATCATTAGTCTGGGCATGGGAAGGTACAGCATTAATTTTGCCTGCTAATATCCCCACCATCAGGATCAATCTTTCGGCCAAAGTGGGCAGAAGGCAACAAAGTATCCCTTCTTTACACAATATAAGTGCTCACCCGCAACCTCAGCTATATTGACTGCACATCACCATCTTCACATTAACTTCCTCTCCTGCTGAGTCCTTTCAGGGTAGCTCCTCCGGAACAGGAACTGTAGTTTTGCCAGTGTTCCTGCTCGCGATCATCCATCCTAATACACACGGATTTCAGAAAGTCAAGTCAGGCAGGTAGATCCTTTGCAGCCAGTTCACTCTTCAAAATTATCACCTTCTCCCCTCACCCTGCTTCCTCAGCCAAAATCTAAAAATCAACAGACGCCTGCCACACTTCTTTTACCTTGCTGGAGACTTGCGAGTAAGCAGGGGGTGGCATCAGGGTCAGGTCCTTTATCAAAAACCTCTGCCCAACTTAAGGCACACCCTCACAGAAGCTCATCTGAAAAAAGCAATCTTTGAACTATCTGCTGCCTGAACACAAGGAAGCATTGTGCTAGAAACCCCCCACTTTTTTCCTAATTCACCCGAGAAATGTTCAGGTATGGGCAAGGGCCTTTCCTCGGAGCGATGTGAGAGGATGGGGCTCTACATGAAATGTATGTAGGACCAGAGTCTGAGTTTGTAGAAGGGGTTTAAGAGAGAAAGAGACACGCTGAGAAGCCAGAGCCACAGGGGGCTTTAGCTTAAATATATTGTAGCTCCTTCATTTAAAATAAACACGAATAAGGCGATCACAAAGCAACAGTGAATATTTCACGGAGCTTCTCAAAGACCACAGACAAAGTGTCCAACATATTAATCCAGCAATGCAGGAAACTCTCTCTGGGATATAAGAGTGTACAATTTTCTTAGTTTTGTTCCTCAAGTTTAACTTTCCTCTGGTTAGGCTTTGTCTCAGCCAAGTCAGTGTCCAGCCTGGTTCAGGTCCAAAGTGCTCCTGACATTAAAATGAGTTGTTCTGTCTTGCGCTTTCACACAGGTGAACTCAGCACAGTGAAAACTCTGAAATATTTACTATTGCTTTTTTGAGAACCTTTATTTTAAATTAAGAAGACAGCAGAGTCTGACTCAGAGTCTTTTGATAAGCATTTGGAGGGATCAGTCTGGTCCATTATTCAGAGGCATAGATTTGCATTTCTTATAAACTTGACTCTAATTCTCCATGACACTTTTTCTTTTGCCTCATACACATCTCAAAGCTGAGCAGACAAACGATCCTTTCAACATGCATATACAGTAGGGCAAACTGGCAGGAAAGGCAGATGTTATCAGAGTGATTTCTTTGATAGTGTTTTCCTCGAGCATACTATTATTTTAGGCACTTCTTTTTAATAGTATAGCACATCTCCTGCTGTTTCTCCTGACAGGAAAAGATAATTACCAAGGAAAAAGTGCCTGTTTAGGCTAATTGGCATTTTGTTTGCACACAGAAATGAAATTGGTTAAGTCAGCCACCTATGAAGACTAAATTTGACGGTTAAGCAGACACATTTACTACATGATGACTGAACAAGTATTTCTTCGCAGTTGACTTTGGGCAAAAATTGTATAAACTGTTTTTGTGGAACTTGACTGACTACTGTGAAGCTTTGTTCAACTATAATGAGTATCGCGATACTGCATTATCGCCTGCCATGGTGGCCAGACAATAATGGTCAGCTGTGGTACAGCACAAGCAAATGCATGCAATGTTTTCCACTGTTCTGTCACTGATTATTAAAAATTGGCCTAGCTATAGTGATGTCATCATTTTCCCTTTCCGGTGCCATCGTAGTTTTTCAAAACAATACATCAGGAGTCTGTGACATTAAGGGATGCTCGTTGGCTAATGACTTGAAGGAGAAGTTGGACGCGACCTGCGTTTGGCCCCCTTTTTGAATCTAATGAGCTCTAATTTACAAAATCAGCGTTATGTTATTCACTACGACAAACAAACTACTAGCTAGCTAATACTACCTACTACTGGAGATTTAGCCTACAGAATAAACTCATTAGGAAAGTGTTTACTGAGGTCATGGACCAAGGGAGCCAGGGACCGGAGCCTTTTTGTAACCACAGATTTAAGGTTTAGGTCATTATTGTGTTGGCTTCACTTTTCAGACCTGGCAGCTATTTCCATCTTTAGGTACATCACATGCGCACATAATCCTGGGCTAGCTCAGGTCTTATATTTTTCTGGGCTGCACTCTGAAAGTCAAAGCTTTGAATCTTCAGTGGAAGACGCCCGATTCAACTGTTTGCTTTTCCACATAACAGCGTGCGCTCGTGGTTAAAAGTGGATCTGTTCTGTTTTTTTTCCTTGTGACATTGCAAAAATGTGGTTGCTAATTCCACAGATGGCCCTGGCATAACAGCCTTATTATGATGTCAAAACAAACAAACAAAATAATGATGGTAATATTAGATTATGCGTCTTAGTCTGCCTCCCTTTTGCTTTAATAACAACAGCGGGACTCGAGGTACATGGAATCCACAAATTTGTCTGAACCTGATAACCTATGCTATCAGCATGATCTGACAGTTTTCCAAAGACTTTCTTGTGATGTCAGTGTAGCAAGTTAATTTGGATGAACATTCTCAAAACTCCACGGTGAAAGCCAGTTCATTCATATATATATATATATTTTTTTTTTTGGAGTAACTTTATTGCTTTGTATCAAGCCATTAATGTTATTATGGCTCCTTATTGTGGTTCCTTATTGCCACCTGTTGCCTGGGGACGTTAAATGGTGTGACACACCCCAACTACATGTGTCAGGGCTGCTGTGTTTCCCACTCAGAGGAGACAAGCTAGCTTGTGATGGTAAAATGTGTTCCTCCACCCCGTTCGTAAATTAAGCTAGCAGCTGAAAAAGACTGTTAATCAGGAATAAACACTGAAAATATGTAGTTAATACATTTGGAATGATGAAAGATGTCATTAATAGGTTTCCAGCCTGTGAAATAATAGCTTTTAAATCATTTATATTCACGGTGTTTCTTTCATCCACATCTTACAGAGAGTGTAGCCTGGCTGTGTCCACCAAACCAATGCCCCTTGTTTCCCATTTTAAAGGTGCGTTTTGATTATCTGTTTTTTTTATTTTTATTTTTGTAAAATATTTGGTCACTCAGTAATTTTGTGTTGTCAATCCTCTTTGAGCGTATGCATTTTTATTTGACTAGTCATGTTTTGTTTTTCCATTATAGTAGTCACCATGTGTATGATGCAGTAGCTATTGTTGGCTGTGTTTTCCCACTCAGAGGAGACAAGCAGCTTGTGATGAGAGTGTAGCCTGGCTGTGTCCACCAAACCAATGCCCCTTGTTTCCCATTTTAAAGGGGGATTGAAATAAAAGCTGTGGTGACCAGAGCAAGTGTCCTCGTCTCATTAGGGACCGATTCAGAACTGTTACATCAAGAATGTTTGGTTCTCCTAATCAGGTCTGCCTGATTATGCCTTGGATTCAACAAATCCAGCCATGCCCCATTTGGATCCTTCGATCTAGTCATGCTAGATCCTGACAAAGCTCCTCATTGCCTAGAATAACACTTTAACTTTTAACATTCCCACTTAGCTCTGATGCCTCTTTTTCACACAGTGCTGCCTAACTGGTAGCACTGTGTGAAAAAGAGGCAGGCGGTGGCTGCCTGCTCAATTACTTGAACAAGCCTTTGATGAATCATTAAAATCCATGTAAGAATGATTTGGATTCTTCCTAAATGGAAAGATTCAAGTAAAGGAAATCTGGCCCAACTATACATAGGCAAAGAACAGGCTTGTGGACACACTATAGAATAAAATAAAATGAAAGAGCATAAAGAAAACTATGGAATATCAAAATCCCATCCTTCTAAACAGTCACCCGACCATTGTCCTTTCAAAGCTGTCATATAAGGAATAATCACTAGTCTTCATATGTGACCTCTCACAAAAAGGAGACAAACAGGGACCAAACTTTGTAGCCATTTGCATCCATCCTTGAGACTGCTCCAGATCCCAAGGTAAAATATCACACATGCCATTTAGTCACTGCTGCACAGTAAGAAGCCCAGACTTCTCCAAAGCTGAAGTACAGTATAGTTTGCTTTTCTGTTTCAAGGGCAAAGGCGATTGTGTTGTTGGGATGCAGTCACACTATACTGTGCTTCACAAATGATGAGTCTTATCAGCATGGGATGAGGCTGCAGTGAGGTGTCTAAAAAGAAAAAAACCAAAAGCAGAACAGAACCTGTTTGTTGTCAGAGCAGCAATTCTGTCAGACAGGTGCTGAGATAATATTGAGAGGTGCTGTATGAATTTATATAAATGTACTGTACACTGTTACTACATAGAACCTGAAACAAGAACCACACTCTGAATGTGCTCATTTCTGAGCACAATTTGGCTTAGCAGCTAATTAAAGCTGTTTAATAAGAAAGGGTAATATAATGACTATATGTGATATTATTGGTAACACAGCCCACAGTCTTATTGTCTTATTATTTGCTAAAAAGACAGATATTTTATTAAGAAGCTGGTTGAGACTAAAACAGAGTATGCAGTGTTGTGAAAATTATATTGTTGACCAGAAAAATGCCTCTAGATGAAATTAGAAGGAGCCAGTCTCAGTTGGACACGAGGCTGCTCGTCAATCATTTATTTAATTATTTTTGAGCCTCTGAAATTGGGACCACATCTAAAAACAGTTAATGCAGTGCTTTTGCTTTAACTGAATGTTCCTCTGCTGGCCTTGAATGGCTACAGAAGTAGGTGAGTAAGTAGCTGCACCACTTGAGCTTCAGCTGGACTTGGTCAGAGTAATTTAAGCCAATGTAGAACACAAATACAGGCAAGCAGTTGTTCTTGGATTGCTTTTGATTGGTGCACATAACAATATTCATCCCAGAATGCACCTCTGAACCAGTGAAAAGAGAAGATAATTCTAACTCTGAGCTATAACAAATCAGTTTTGGTGGTTTGGACTAAAATGAGCTTAGACTTTGGAGTTGTCACAATCAGCCCCAGGGACCTTTTATTCATGGGCAAATTAAGACACTGGTTTTACATTGATTGTATCTCAGCTAAATTTCTTAAAGGCACAGTTACTGTGAAATCAAGTGGTGCCACTGCTAAAAATCTTCATTCTATTTACTAATGGTGCACTGCACGATGTGCTTGCTCTGTTAATTTTGTAATGGAAATCGAGAACCACAGCAATGATCGGGAGGAACGTTTACTGTAAACCCGGTCAATTAGCTTGATGGCTTTCATTTCCGGCGCTTCAGAAGTTTTGTCGCAGGAGGCCAGTTGACAAATATTCTGATTACGATTGATTCTGGCTTTCGTAGCACTAAGTAAAGTCAAGATTTAGGTATATAGTCTCTAAAGGCATAATTATAGAAGAAACATGGATATTTTTTATCACCTCTCTGTGTGGGAAGACCTCATAATGCTTTCTATGGAAAGAGTTGTGCAGACGGGATGAGTACATTCTAGGCGTTCCTCCAATTTCACACAAACCTCTCCATTATAAAAGGATGAACCACTCTAACTACACAGTCTCTTTGTGTTTGAGGTGTTGCTGGACAGATAAATCACTCAAGAACAAAATGGGCAGAAATGTTGTGTTATGGTGATAAGGTAGCAGCTCGAAAAATCTGGGCTGTATAATCTTCAGTCCTTGTATTTTCTATCTAACTGCTTCAGAATTTCACTAGAACAATTCTCTGATCTCTGACTCTGACTGCATGTCAGTTTGCATGTATTTTGTATCTTTGGGCC
Organism: Pterophyllum scalare; assembly: GCA_024447675.2. Lineage (NCBI taxonomy): Eukaryota > Metazoa > Chordata > Actinopteri > Cichliformes > Cichlidae > Pterophyllum > Pterophyllum scalare. The sequence goes on along the minus strand of JAMQGT020001090.1, from coordinate 164,631 downwards.
GTGTGTGTGTTTGCGTGTGCATGCGTGTGTGTGTGTTTCAGTGCCGCAAAGACAACGTTCATTGAGGCCAACAGTGGCTACCGCTTGCCCATCAGAAACTGTTGATGAAAACAGCCTGACTTTAGTCTTGAATCAGAGTTTTAATTTGAAGCCGAGCTGCAAAGTCAGTGTTATTTTGATTGACTGTTTAAAATTAAAGCTTCTATGTTGCGCAGGTCCATTGTGTATATGAAGATGCATGTTTGTGAGCGAGTGTGGGTGGTGTGCTTGGGTGTGAGTGCATCAACAATACATCAGCAGTCCAGTAAAAGTGAGTCTGCTAACAATACACAGGACTGTGTGGGGAGAGAGAGGGACTCGAAATACAGAAACGAGTGCATAAGTTGGCACCTTTTAGTTTATATAATCTTCTCTCACAAAAATCAAAGAAAGCAAGTCAACACAATGCCCCATGTGAGTCACCGGGAAGAATTCCGTGGAGCTCAAACTTCACCCGCAGGCTAGTGTAGGACTGGTGCTCATCGAAATATGAACTCCATGCCATATATGTGATACTGAAGTTGGCTTCTCCTTACAAAATATTTAGTAGGACCTGCAGCGATGCTGCTCTCTGACATGTTGGAAATTAAGCAGCTTCCCAAATCCACAGGACTGATCGTCAGTCAGCCCCGTACTGAGAAGTCTGAACAGGTTTGTCAATGTTATACTGTAATTTAAATATGTACAGAAACACTCAAAAGCATTTGATACAGAAAGACTGAATTCAAAACAAACATATGGATGCTATTTTCGTAACTTTTGGAAGTTAACAGATCTGTAAGAACTTTATCATCATCACAGGTAAAGTCACGTCTGTTAATGACAGCCCTCCTCTTATTATCTGGTGCACTTGCTGTGACAGCTAGGTAATATTTTACTGGCCAGGAAACAGGCCCCAGGGTTTTATTGAAATTTAAGGGCTAAAGCATTGGAACATGTGACTGACAGGTGTGTTTTGTTGCCCAGGTGTGTCCTGTTACATTGATTAGTCAAACTATAAAAAGCGCTGAATGTCTGCACTAAGTTTAAGTTTTGCCTGTGCAGACTGTGCATTTATAGTTATATAGCAGTAACCAACATGAAACCGGAGGAAAGTCTGTGGGTGAAAAAAAAGAAACTGTGAAGCTGAGAGAAGATGGAAAATCAATCAGAGCCATCACACAAACATTGACCATAACCGGTACAAATGTTTGGAACGTCCTGAAGAAGAAAGTTGCCACTGCTGTGCTAGGTAACAGATGTTGAACAGGTAGACCAAAGAAAACAGCAGCTGCTGATGGCAGAAACATTGTAAGTGCTGTAAAGAAAGACCCTAAAACAACATCAGCAACAACCTCCAGAGGACAGAAGTGAAGGTATCACAATCTACTGTTCTTGGAAACGTCAGGAACAAAAGCAAAGAGGCTTCACCAGAAGCAGCAAGCGACTAATAAGCCAGAAGAACGGGAAGGCCAGCACGGTGGCATGGTGATTAGGACTGTTGCCTCACAGCTAGACAGTCTGGGTTCAAATCCACCTTGGCCCGGGCCTTTCTGTGTGGATTTGCTTGGGTTTCCTCCCACAGTCCAAACACATGCAGTTAGTAGGGATAGGTTAATTGGTGATGCTAAATTGCCCATAGGTGTGAGTGTGAATGGTTGTCTGTCTCTCTGTGTTAGCCCTGTGACAGGCTGGTGACCTGTACAGGGTATACCCTGCCTTTGTCCCCATGACAGCTGGGATAGGCTCCAGCCCTCGCCCTGCAGCCTCGTACCACCGTTTCTCAGGTGTAGCACCACCCCACCTCCACTGATGGAATTCCCCAATCACAGATTGATGGAATCCATTCAGTTCAGTGCAATCCACACTTTCCTTCCTTTTGCCTTATTTGGTACTTCATTCTTAACCCAGTGTTAACTTGGTAACATATAGAAGGTGTTGAACTGGGGGATATCACTCCCCTTTGATACTAACCATTTCCTTGCTAGATTGCAGAAATAGAGAGGGCGTGTGTCTCCTGAATCCAAACTGGGAGCTTGTTACACAAGATAGGAGGCTGATTCTTGAATGCTCTGCCTCCCATTCTACTTTAAGAAACTCTAGGTGCTACAAGTAAGCCTGTCGTCTGAAAACAGATTACTCTTCTAGGACAATATGGTACAGCGACATCGTGGTGATATGTTAGGTCATGTTAGGTCAGGATCTGTGCAGCAGCCATAATAAGAGCGGACCGAATTCTATAAATACTAAGGACTGGACCGTCCTTTATTAAAAGAAAGGAGATAATGCCGACCCACAATTCATAGCAACGCTCCACGTGGATGCTCTTGAAAACATCAATATAAGTGACAAAGTGGCACAGGTCATGCAAATATTATATGTTTTCCATTTTATGCTATAACCTGCTAAAATGTTTTGCATTTTCGACAGCAGGCTATTAAAGCCACAGGTGAACTGTGAGCAGGATGTAAGAAAATCTGTTTCTGATCAAGTTGTGACCTTGTGTGAAGAACACAGACTTGAATAAGCTCTCTAAATCAGGATCATGAGCTATATTAAAGCAATCAAAGTATTATAGTTCACTTTAGTTATTAGTCACATCTCTTGTTGCTTTCCAGGCCTTTAGAAATCTCATTAAATGTATTTTTTCTGTGGCTCAGCTAGGAAAGGCTCTGGGCTCCCCCTCACTGCAACAAGCCTGAGTTGGATAAGTGATGGATGGAGGGAACTTGTTCACGGAAAGCCTTTACAAAGAGGACAGGACTTATATTGGGTTATCGCTCCAGCAAGAAGGAATCAGGAAATAAGAGCTCCTTCCTTTTATAGTCTGTATGTTTTATTTATTGAAAATCCTTTTTTGAAGAAGAATGTAATATTATATTTTTCATTTGTGGCTCTCATTTATATGACCTGAATGAAACAACATGGCAAGAACATGTTGTGGTGAAGTAAGATGCACATTTTGTCGTCCACTATCTGCACAATGTAATTTTAACACCTGAGACGTGTACCGTCACACTTTTCAAGGAATGGAGTATAAGTGCAGCCGGATTCTCTGAGCACTTCTCTTTTCCCAAGTCCTTATGAGTTCTCCTTCACACCTTTCCTTGTAATGTTTAGATTGTAGTCACAGTTCAGTCTGTCAATGTTTGGTTCAGGTTGTTCAGGTTAGAGCGGGGTTATGGAAACATTGTGAACAAATTTGTCATGTACTGCTGTGGCAGGCAGGTTTCAGGACCCCAGTGCAGGACTCGAGAGACAGGATTCAAATTCAAAATCCTCAGTTTTATTGCTGTTTAGCACGGAGCTAAACAGAGCTGGACAGGAGCCAGCAGAATGGGTTACAAAACTCACTAGATCTGAATATGGATAGGGAAGCACACAGAGGGGGGATACGGAGCAGAGAAAACAGGGACACTATAAGAAAAAGGAAATTAGGAACAAGTGGAAACAGCAGGGCAGGAAATAAAACAGGAAGCAAAACTGAACATGAGCAGACACGACCAAAGCTGAGAAAGTAAAACAGGAAGTGGAAAACCAAGACTCAGACCAAGACACAGGAACTTGATACAAGAACAATAAACAATACCAGATGCATATTAGGACCAAACCGGGGGAAATAGGAACTAAATGCAAAACCATGACCAAAACAGACTCCAAACAAAGAATCGAACAGAGGCAGAACAGAATCAGAAAATCCAGGAAACAGAACACACTGACTCCTAGACCCAGGACCATGACAAAATTTGTCATTGGACACAAACGCTGGCATTTTATGTGCCTGTTAAATTTGCCTCCCATACCAAGGCTCCCAACTTTTTATCCACATAGCACATACAAATTTCTATCCCTGAATGTTAAATTCAGATCTAAATAGCAGACTCGTCCACATGGGCAAAATTTAAACGGCGCTGAGCTGATTAAGAGACCACCCACAGGCATTAAGCTGTAACAACAGGCTTTGTTGCATTTTTGGCTAAAAAGAACAAAGCCCACTTTGGAAGTCCACCAGACCCTGGCCTCTTTTCTGCACTGGCATGCGCACAACTGCCACTTTGAGACCTCCTGCAGGTCTTTTAGAGGTTCTAACACATAGAAGTAATGCCACAGAGTAGAGGTAGTCAGTTTATTTGCAGCCAGGATTCTGGACTCAAAGGAGTTTTGCATCAACCACTAGCATTTTACGGCTTAGCTATAACCTTGCCTCTATTTTCTATTCTGTTTCCACATGCCTCTGCAGGTCCCAAAGCACTCTGATTGTATGTCTCTTATCTATTAACCTACAGCTGTATAGGTAAGAATCCTTGGTTCTTTCCATAGGCTCTAAAGTGTTCTAGCCTCTAGCCTATTTCATCTAGTCATACTCCAACCTAAAAAAAATAATCTATACTACAATTAAATTTTTTGATTTTCCCAGTCTGTTTGGTATCTTGGAGATGGAAATGTTTGCCCATAACAAATGTACCTAGAACACAACATTGGCTTGTATCACACAGTCTAAGTAGGTCCTCACTATATCAGTAAGAAAAATTTTATAATACCAGCACAAAGATGAAGCTGCAGGCCCCATTTATGGTCAGAAATGACACCATTGCCTGCTGACAGCTGCTGGGTAGCCTTCTGAGAGAAACTCCAAGAAAACCTCTAACCAATCCCCTTCACAGCACCCCAAACAGACCTTTAGAACTCTGTTGGAATTACATCAATAGTGGGAGCAGGGCCCGGGGACAGATGCAGTATTACTCTTGTGAGCTCCTGCAGGGTGAGAGGTCTGTCAAGTGCCTCCCTCTGCTTAGGTCTAAGGCTGGGCAGTCACTGAAACAAATTCTCAGCACACCAGCTGTCACTATATAACACAGCATATAAGTCATTTGCCAAATTTCTCATTGGTGCCTGACATCAAAGCTCTAAATGGCAGTCTCAAATGTAAAGGCTGTTTAAACAGAGAGCACAAGGTAGAAGGATAGAGCCACTCCACGCTTTGAAAACGTACTTGCAGCTCTGGAGACATTTTTCCCTTTTAAGAGAAAGATCTGTAGGATCAAAATCACTTGACAACAATACGCCCTCATCTATTCCCAACCTTACTGCCCTGCCTTTTACATACATCCACAGTTTTTAAGGCATTTTTAGTCATTTACTGGTAAAAAGGAAAAAGGCCAAAAGCAAAGATTTTTGCACCCTGCAAGGGTGCTTTTAACACCCGTTGTGAAGCTTGTGAAGTGTCGTTTTTTTTTCCTTCTTGGCAGTAAAAAGTGAGATTAGAAAGTGAGATATCAGTGAGATTATTGGGTCAGCATGCACGCACTGCTCATTTGAGAGGTGAGATTTACATCATGAGCTTACAGCAAGAGCTGTGGTAAAACATTCAGCTTGAGCCTTTTGTGCATTTTGAGGTGCTTTAAGAATCCTTACATGGTTCACGAACCATTAGGTGTTCTTTTCATAAAAACCCCGCACACATTTTCCAGCTTAGGTCTTTGCACCCCCAAAAGTACTGTTTTGTTTAGATGCTCGTTTGTTTAAATTCTGGCATTGGATTTTATAGTGAGGATGCTGGTATGTTTCTAAAGAGCATCATTTGCAGTCAAACAGGTTTTAAGTTGCCTTTCTTGCAATCTGCAAGCTATTCTTTTGGAAACAACAGAAGTGTTTTTTATTGTCATTTCAGTGATATACAGGTGATGCACACCCGCTCCCTGTCATTCTGCCCTGTGATGTTTAGTTGTGTGAATGTACGTCACACTCCGCTGCGCTTTGATCAATGCATTGAGAAGCTGTTATGGTACAAGCCATAGAAAAGCATGGGTTTCAAAGCGCAGCGCTCAGTGCTTCCTATGTGAAAGGGCCTTTACTCTACTGTATATTGAAGCTTGGCTCCCTGAAGCCTGAGGCCCTGAGAGCAGGAGCACAGGCCAGGGGTGCCAACACCATCTCCTCTTCAGCCAAGAGTGCATTCCAGTGTAGCAGACCAAGCACTCACCAAAGCAAAGGCTTAGAAAGAACACACACACACTCGCACACTGATAAAAGAGGGGTAGTGATAATGGTGGAGGCTTAAGAGCTTCAAATTGCCCAAAATGGAAAGTGTGCTCTCTGCAGGAGATTGAGAGATAGAGAGGGAGCTGTGGGGCTGCTATTTTTGGTCTGCTAGGGGGATCTAAATCTGTGGCTGGATGGAAGAAAAGACCCGTGGGTAATGACCCTAAAAGCCCACATCAAAAAGAGACACCCACAGTTTTTTCCTGATATTCACAGTGGTGACTGGAAACAGGTGTGATAAAATAGAGAAAACTGAAAACCAAAAGCGACCAATGACAGTCTTACTTTATCACTGTTTTTAGCCAAAACTACAAATTATGAAGGTCAAGTCAGAACAGATAAGCCTTTTCATCCTTAATATCTCAGACAAGAAATCTAAAGGGAAGTTGCAATCATTTCTCAGTTCAAAGCTTTAAACTTGGTGTTTTATTTGTATCCAAATGAACTTTGCAGCATTTACACTATGAAGGACTGATGATTGCTTAAATCATTAAGAGATGAAATGCATGTCTTAAGGCTCCGTTCTCAGAGCAACGTTTAATTAATGAAATGACAGCAATGGCAGATTAATTAGATCTCAATGTAAAATAAACTAAAGAAGCTGCACCCTGGTGACACAGTAGCAAAGGACTACTTTCTGTTTTCCCATTCTTTATCATCATACCAGCATTTATTGGTATTTTCAGATTTTCTTGCCATATTAAAGTTGTGAAACAAGATGTGTGTATTTGGCATGGATGTGTTACATTTACAAGTTACATTTTTTTAAGTGTTTTTCTTAAAGTAAACAATACAACACAACAATAAAAGGTACCTTCTTCAGCACTTTCCATTGGAAACGGATCACTTCATCATGCTAAGAAAATCATTTTTGTGGGGAAAGAAAACCAAAAACAGAGCAACAGCGTGTATACTCAAGTCTTCATAACACATTCACACCCAGAATACACAGCTAAAAATTTTAAGAAACAGACTATTCAGAGTTCAGCATCGAGTCAGGTAAACTTCTGGGATATTGATCTGGTCAGTGAGTATCAGAGGGGGTTGTTGATCAGTTTCAGCTGCTTTGGTGTTCATGAAATTAACAACAGGTGCACTAGAGGGGCAACAATGTATCAACCGATTCTTATTTGGACCCTTGTAATTCGTACCTTACAGAAGCCAGTCTGGAGTCTCTGCCAACAGTTTTGTACCTTGACCTAGAGGTCCAAAAATCTATCTATTTATGTTTTCTCCATCTCAGAGAACTCTACCTATGGCTAACTTAGAATTATCAATAAACCTAACAGGCCTTTCTTTGCACTGCATCTCAGCATCCTTAGAAAATCCACCTAGCACGGTCAGAAGAGTTTTCTCCCCCCTTAAAACCAGAATGGAGCCTTAGCCAACGTTATTTTCAGAGGGACAAACATGAACTCTTCAAACCATTACTTGACAGAAGTACACGTGATGTGAGAGCACACATGTCCGATGGATTTGGCAAGAAATTGTCTTTTACCTACCAGCACCCTAATACAAAGTCCATGTGATGCCTGTTTGAGACCACATGTCAAAAGCACAGGTAACTGCCTGCTGAATTCTAAGCAAATGAATAGTTCCTTGCACTCTGTCCCAGGCAGCACCCTTGCCTAACCTAGAATAGCTTATCTGACAGCCATGTAGGCACAGAGGGAAACTCCACACAGAAATGCCCCACCAGGGACTTTATGTTGTCCCTTGTCTGTTTCACTATCTCTCAAGGCACCCTCTGACCTCTGTGTGACCTCTGTTCCGTTTGTGTGGCATATAGGATCACTCCTATGCTGTTTTACTATTTCACAGTTTCGAGATTCCCCCACGGTCCTTCAAAGACCAGCAGGTGCCTGTCTCTGTAGATGTGGTTGGAAAACACACAGTTCTTGTGACAGCATCAAGGCCCCCTTTGAACTCTGTAGCCACTGCCCCATAAAAGTGATGCACAGACGAGGCGTGTACAGTTTCACAGGTTTAAGCTTCCCTAAACGCATCATTTGACCCACACTGGTGGATCTGAAATTTATCTCATTAGAAAGAGGTCACATTTATATACAATTTTTAAAATATTTGAATTTTTGTGTATTTTTGGATCACTTTAGGAAAAGTAATGAAATTTTAGGATAAAACAATGAGATTTAGTTTTTTTTTTCTTTTTGTGAAATACAACTAGGAAACTCATTTCTAATATAAAAATACACGTATCCCTCATTGTGAAGGTACATTAAGCCTCTGAGGTCTAAGCTGTCCTCAGTGATGACCCCAGGCCTAACCCTGACTCTATACTTTGGCAATCAGAATATTTATTTATTTATTCATTTTAATGAAATTGTTCTTCAGAGTCTTGGAAATAAGGTAACAAAACAAAACAGTCATTCTAAATGACACACATCAAACATGTTCTAGGGTTAGAGTCAGGGTTAGGGTTGGGGTGATGGCACAGACCTCAGAGGGTTAATGGGGAAACAAGTCTGTTTTCCAAGTTCTTTAAAACTTGAGAACCAGGAGATGCACTCCCATTTGATTGACTGGCTGGTGAAAAGGCTTTCATTTCAGCTCCCATTCAAATGTCAGAGGATGTGACTCCTTTTCAGCTAATCCTCCTTTCTGAGTTTATGTGCATTTGACAATTCAGAAAAAGTCACATTGACGGCCCCTTTTTAACCAAAATAAGTCTGCCAATGTCAATCCCACCTCAGTGACATTCATACAGGTTTAATTACATCGTTGGAGCTTTAAATGATATGAAATGCCACATAGGGACTAATATTCGGCCTAGACACTCTATGTGACAAATTAAAGTGTTTTTATTCACATTGGATCAGCAGATGTGAGCTGCATGACGATCAAGGCAACCTTTTTCACTGAAGTTGCTGGAAGCTAATGTGCCCCTTCAACAACAACATGCATTCAAATGTGAAAAGCATCAAGGTGAGGGGAGGAGCAGTCACAGCCTAACAGCCGTGCTGAATTAGTTGTCCTCATTTTCACTCAACATTTTATTATGCTGCATATAAAAACTACTAAATTGTGATGGTTGCACAAAATCAGTAGAGAAGTACAAAGTCTCTGCAGCCTTCTGGCGCTCGAATGCCCGTCCGCACTTTGGAAGAGTGTCACAGAATTTCTCTCTTAGTTATTTATTGTAATACTGCATGTAACTTATGCAGAACTCTTTATGGATAATCATTCTGCGAATTGGTTGCAGCAGGTGGTGAAGAGTCTAATTTTCAAATAATCAGCATGTAGCTACAAGCCAGCTGTGGCTCTCTCTCTCTCTCTCTCTCTCTCTATATATATATATATATATATATATATATATATATATATATATATATGATGTTATATTAATTATAATACAATTCTCTTTATTCATTTCAATTGATCCTTTTATTGGTTCTCTATTCCTGCAGGGGCATTCCAGGATTTTTGATTGATTTATTTTTGTAATAAATTTATTAATGGGGTGGAAATGGGTGGTGTGTGTGTGTGTGTGTGTGTGTGTGTGTGTGTGTGTGTGTGTCAAAAAATTTAAAGTAAGGAAATTAAAAATTATTTTAGAAATGGGGGGACCTCAAAGTCTAGAGCTGCAACAATAATGTTTACAACATCATGGTTACTATCTAATTTAATCTTGCTGGAAGAAAATGTAAAATATCAACACACCACCTATTATTCCAGACTTGCACACACTGACTGGAGCTTGGAAAGAATGAAGAACATGGACATCAGTCACTGTCAGTCATCTTCTCTGTCTTCCTCCCTGCTGCTGATAAGTTTACAAGAATCTGCCAAATCTGAAAATGAATGTTTAGAAGCTGAAAGTCTTCTAAACATGTGGCTGCAGTTCTGTGAAAATACACTAAGGTACTGCCTTTACCTAAATCTTATAATGATAGAGAAAATCCTCTTATGTTTACGTGGCCTGCCTCTCATGTTTGCTCCTTTCCCCATCGTCCTGGCTCTGAAATTTGTTGCTGTTGCTGACTGCAGAATATACGAAGCCATGATCCTAATCAGTTTACACTGCCTTCTACAGAACACATTTTCACTATGTCAGAAGGTCTCTCAAGAACCCATCCACCACCAACTTCATAATGGAAAGACAATGCTTGGACCGAGTTACCTCTGGGATGAAGTAGCTTGCAACTAGCTGACAGCTAAATCCGTGAAGTGAGCGTTTTTCAGCAGCAGCTTTGTGCTCCTGTGATCTCTGCAGCTTAAGCAGTAAATGTCGTTCACATTCTTCACAAAGGAAACAGCCGAAATTGGTTTTGGATAACTTCACCTGAAATTTGGGAAATTAAAAATTTCCTGAACATTTTTTATTTTTAATTCCTGAAATTAAAAACAAAAACCCGAAAATGTACTTTTTAAAATATTTTTAAATAATTTTCAAAATACTAAATAAAAAAAGCTTATGATAAGAATAGAATGTGTAAGGACGTAACTAAACAAGTAACTCTTAACCTGCTGTTAACCACCTTTAGACTATTTTATTTTTTAAATAATGAGTGTCACTTTTATGAAACTTGATGATCTGCTGGGAGGTGTTCTGGGTATAGTATTTGTAGTAGTATTTGGTATAGTGTAAAAAATGTCCTATGTAATGAATTGAATGCAGAGTTATCTGGTTCATTAATTCCCACATTTATTTCATTTATTTTTATTCAACTTTTCCAGCGTGGCTGTGTTATGGAAAGAATGAAGGACAGAAAACAGACCAACAAAGAGCGAGGTGGAAGAGAGACAGTGTGATAGTGGCTGGTGATGGAAAGTGTGTTATTTGTGTTATTTAGCTGTCTCCAAAACTGAAGAAACCCCTGCCAAATTTGGAACTAGTACAAACACACACACACACACACACACACACATGCAAAGACCTCAAAGCACCTGCCAAATCATGGAAGAGGAAAAATGTGACTAATTACATCTCTTTCCAAGCCATTGAAAGAGTAAATACCAAAGAAGAGACATGCATATTCATAGCAGGGCACAGTGGGATTGACTTGGCTGTTGAAAATCCTCCAGAATGAGCTTCTGAAGCGAGTAGAGAGGAAGCTTTTGACACAACAAATTGATGATTATTACACCGACAGACAGGGAGACAGACATGGATCAACAGACAGATTCAGAGAAGCAGCACGAGCGCCACACAGAAAGCCGCCCGCTGGTTTCTAAGCGATGACGTTGCACTTTAAATATCACACATGAACTTTTGATTTGGTTTAATAGACTCTGTATCCATGAAACTTTGGCACCATAATTAGCATGCCACTGTATTTTTTTTAAATAATGTCATTAATAAAAGCAGTGAAATTGAAACAAGCTCTTATCCTGCTGTTAAAGGACATGAAGATGGTTGAACCTTCAATTAGTGGAACATCAATCTAAAATTGTTAACGATATTAAATCCTGCAATAATTAATATTTAATGTAAAAAAAAAAAAACACTTGCTGATTTTTTTTTAGGTTTCGAGTGAGGTGTCCGTGTAGGTTTAATGGCTCATGGCAGCTAGGTGGGTAGTTGGTTATGTAACATTGGTTGTGCAGTCTTTCCTTTTGCCAATAGGACTTTCTCAGGCATGTCAGCCTAGGAGGCAAATCGTGGCATTATAATGGTATAATAATGATAACAATTACTCTTTTATAGTCAGGGTTCCCATGTGAGTGTGACAGCCAAGCTCCCACACAGATTTGAGTGAAATTCAAGAAACTCTGCAAAACAAAACACAAATTATAGTCTGCATTGATTGCATTTTGACAGCTTTATTTCCTCTTCTTATTGCATCACCAACTTTTCCACTTAAGGCATGCCTAATTGTGAGATTCTGACTTTTTCCAGTTTCCCTCATTTTCCTTTAATGAAAAGAATAAAATGAAACGTCCCCTCGTCCTCTCCTTCAAGGGAACACTGAAGACCTTCGTGCATCGTGAATAGAATTAAATTGAGATTTTGTGCATTTACTATTAATCTTAACTGTGTACGACTGTCAGTAACTAGTGATGCCACGTATTCTATGTGCAGGTATATACCTTAAAGTCTAGTGTCAAACTCTGGACATATATCAGTCAGTCCAGTGACGATCAAACATCCAAAAGTAGCAACGGAAACAGTATTCGGAAGGAGGCAGCCTTTCTTTCTGCAGGCTCATTATTTGGTAGTGGAAATGAAAAAAACATGCAGAATACGTTTGGATTGCTCATGTAAAGAAGGCTCCTCATCCATCATCTTCAGAACTAATACATTAACTATTCTTTTAAACAGCAGGCTGAAGAAACAGTGAATGCCGCAGGCATGAAACATGCAGCACGTGGCTGAGGCCGCAGGTTTTTTTTTGGGCATTTGTAGACCAGGTGACAGCTGCTGCTGATGATTGTTCCTGAAATATACCCCTGGGCAGGCTTGTCATTTTTGTAACTTGCATATGCACCTATAGTATATCCTGCAGGTTCTGTCACTGAAAATACAAGTAGAAAAGTATCCTACCCTCCCTGTGATAATACCATTGCACATATTGTGCTGTGTATATACATATATGTAAACTATATGGGCAAATATACTGGGCCACCTTCACAACACCTATAGTAGCTGCTCGGCTATTGAAACCCACGCCATGAAAACATGTATGTACTATAAACTCGTGCATACAATTGTTTGTATTTATTCAGCAATCACATCTTATTCACGCTAGAACATGGAAAACATATTGAATGTTTAAGGTGATAAAATGTACCAAAAATATAAAGTCTAAGAAAAATATTGGCTCATTTTGAATCTGATGGCAGCAAATTCAATTGAGGTGAAATTGGTCTCCAAAGGTTTGGACAGGGTTTGCATCCGGTCTTCTTTTAAAAATAGTCCACAAATGTCTGCGAACTGAGGAGACCAGTTACTGATGTTTTTGGGAGAGGAATGCTATCCCATTCTTGTCTGAGAGGACTCTAGCTGAACAAGAGTACAGAGCCCCACGAGGGACGCAGGAAGAAAGAAAAGATGTACTTGTGCGAGATCCTGCAAATGTTTGTAATTTAAGGTCACATTCATCCGAGCCAGTCTTGATACTGTAGCATGGGTCAGGAAGGTGAAAGGATGGGCGAGAGACTGCCAGCAAAACTCGCATTTAACTGCTCACTCAACAGTTACTATTGGCCGTAACCACGCCCAAACACTACAGGCATGAAGGAATGAACCTGGCTGACTGTCTCACTGTCACACCCTCACACCTTCTTTCAAAGGCTACACACACACTCACAAAAGTAACTCAGGATATCGCAAAACCTTTGCAATACTGATTTTCAGCCTTGCACACAGAGATTTCTCCAGATTTTCTGAATCTTTTGATATTATGTTGGAGCTTCATTTAGAGGCATCACTCCGGTGTCATAAATTGTGAATAGATATTAAAGATGAAAATTGTGTGGATATTTTTGGTAGGTGGCACGAGTGAGCCCACCCTGCTAAGGCTGTGACTACTATATATTATATGTGATAAACAAAATTGAATTCAACATCCTCATGTGTTGAAAATTGATGTTTAAAATCCTGTAAAAAATCATATGGGTTAGAAATGCCACAGGATTTCACAATGTTCTCAAATAACTCAAAGGGGCTAAAAATGCAAAAATGTTTCCTTGAAGCCTTAAAAATAGCCTCAAATAACATATGAGAGCTTTTGGAGACAGCTTGTGAAAAAATAAGACCATATTCTAAAAAAACAAACAAACTCAATAACCTAAAATACCTTACCATGTGTTTCCTTCTTTTTCCCAGGATTGCAAGATGTCCTGCCAGAGTTTCTGCGTGGGCGTTTTGTGGAGGCAGCCCTCAGCTACGTGGCATGCAACTCAGAGGGCGAGCTGCTCTGCCGCAACAATGACTGCTGGTGCCGGTGCTCTCCCGCTTCCCAGAATGCAACTGTCCTTTTGCTGACATCAAGGTCATGGAGGAGAACCTGGAGAAGAGCAAAGAGGCCTGGAACAACTTCAACCAAGAGTTCGTGGAATCAGGTATGGGCTAATGCTTATAAGCAAACTGCAGCTGAGCTACAAAGAGGCCGCACTGAAGGATGCTCTGGTTGAGTTTCTGAACCGGTTTGGAAAAAAAAAATGTTTCACTTAACACCTGAATGCATATAAAAAAATTTGTGTGGTTATACAATATACAATCTATGTTTGTGTTTGCATAATTAGCATAATTAGCATCACACTGGAGACTGACAAAAAGGCTCACAGCGTGGCTATTTAATACTTGCTTTGGGCCGCAGTGAAATAGTTGGATAACCAGCAAGAGTGCAGTGCACTCAGCACTCGCTGCAATTTTAATTCAGGAAGAAGCTTGAAGAAATGTTGTTCAGCAAATGAGTTGATACTGAATTGTTCTGTCTCTTTAAACCTCTTAGATATGATACCAGACAAATATTTAATAAATCAAAAAATACCCACTGGTTGACATTTTGCGTTTTTTTTTTTATGCAGATCAGTTTGCTTTAGTTTTGAAATTACCTAACAACACTTTTCTGCACAGCAATAACCCTGAAAATCAGATTATTTTAATTTCTTATTCCATTGAAAAAATGGTGGTGATGTTTGAATAAAACCTGAACTCAAAAAAAGAAAAGAAAGAAAGATAAATGTAACTTCTGCTGATAAAGTACACTTGTTGGCCTGGTGTTGAGGCTGGTTGTGCAGAGAGGATGAGCTGTGGACAGCTGGACAGGGAGCGTGTTGCACAAGTTTGTTCGGTTATAGTTCCAGATGCAGATGCAGCAGGTGGGATGGTGATGATTTATCGGTCCAAGCTGGAAGCAGTTTATGCTCAGTAACACTCTGTTTATACAGTGTGTACCTGTGAAGTGTTGCTGTGATTATGTCCATAATTATTCAATTTGAATTCAATTTAATGCAGACAGCCTGCTACACTCACTGGACACTGGACCCCCCCCCCCCTTGCCTTAAGAGGCAACATTCCTCAGAGATTGTGGTCCATATTGAGATGATAGCATCATGTTGTTACTGCAGATTTGTTGGCTGCACATCCATGATGCAAATCTCCCGTTCCACCACATCCCAAAGGTGCTCTGTTGGATTGAGATCTGAGTGCAGTGAAGTCATTTTCAAGAAACCAGGTTGGGATGATTTGTGGCGTGGTGCATCAACCTGCTGAAGTGGGTACACTGGTCGTGAAAGTTCTGGCATTTAAACAATGCTCAACTGAGGCTAAGGGGCTCAAAGTATGGAAAAGATATCCCCACACCACCACCACCAGCACCCTGAACTATTAATACAAGGTGGGATTGATCCATGTTCTAATGTTGTGTATGCCAAATTCTCAACCTATCATCTCGAATGTTGCAGACTTGTCAGACTAAGCAGCGTTTTTTTTCCAATTTTCGGTCCGATTTTGGTGAGCGCACGTGAACTATAGCCTCAGTTTCCTGTTCTTAGCTGACAGGAGTGGCACCTGGTGTGATCTTCTACTGTTGTAGCCCATCTGCGTCAAGGTTTGTCATGTTGTGTGTTCATAGATGCTCTTTTGATGACCAGAGATACAGAACAGCATCTCTGATGACCGCTTGGTTGTAACAAGTGGGCGTTTGAGTGACTGCTGCCTTCCTTTCAGCTCAATGCAGTCTCACCATTCTGCTGCTCACTGGATATTTTCTCTTTTTCAGACCATTCTCTGTAAACTAATGATGCGGGGGGAGTATCTTCCCAAAACTGGTTAGTTTAGGTTTTTTTTTTCCTTTGCTACATCTCAACACATCACCACCTGACTTGTTAATGACTTGGAACGTGTAAGCAGGTTTAATAGGAGACAGTTGTCTGGTTTTTCTTAAACTTTGTGAGCATTTTGAGTCTCCTCATGGAGTTCAGCTGATTGTGTGGGTGGTGACATGTAGGTGGAAATTGCTCTTTGAGTGACATTACGTAGACAAACAGTATTTTGACAGCACCCGACTTTGCAAAGTTCCAAAGTTTTTCTTTTCTTTTCTTTTTTTTTGCCGCATATTAAGTCTTTATAAAGATGCACTGACACAGTGCAAAGAGAAGAGGAAGATGTGTAATTGCGTGGCTTTTCTTGTTCTGCTGACATTATGGATTTTGTCAGGAGCTTAACGCTGTGCTGTTTGCCATAAAATATGAGGCCTTTAGTGCATTTTGAGCCTCGTGTGTTTGAGTAACAAGCTAAAAAGAAAAAATATCAGGAAAGGCTCCTCAGTTCGCAGCACACACATGGGCAGACAAAAGCACAGGCGGACGTACAGTCCTCAGCCACAGGCATGACTGCATGCAGGGGATCATCAAAGTTTTATCTAATTTGAGGGAACACACGCAATGTAGTTTCACATTCACACACTTGCAGCCGCCTCACACGAGGCAAGTTGAAGATGAATGCAGAAAAAGAGAGGAGGCTAATCTACATGGCAAATATTGTTTGACTTTCAGAGCTCGGTGTTAGTATTCATTGTCTCTCCCTCCTCTCTCCGTATTGTTTCTGCAACTTCTCAATCAAACACACACACACATGCACGCAAAGTGGATTTTAGCTTCTGGGGGTGCCTAGGAAGTTGGGCTGAATCTCGTCTGCTGGGATGGGCTGATAAATTTATTGTGGCGAGAGGAAAACAACTGGGAGGATGGTATGTGTGACAGATTGTTCATGTGTGTGTCAGAGAGATAGGAGGAGGCCATAGAACAGACTAGATCACTGTGTGTGCCAAACAAAAGAGGAGAATAATACCCTCAAACCTCAGCCACTCACTATTTCAAAACCAAAGTCCCAAAGCTAGGTTGATACCCCCCCCCACACACACACACACAGGTTCTTTTCTCCCTTTCGATAGATCTTATGCAAGGTTTTGGGAGGCAAGATGTCCCGGGAAGGTGTGAATAAGTTGGAACATCACACCTTTGGTTTTGTGAAATTGGAAAACACTACCAGCTTCAAGGCTTAGCACCAGATCCTCTAATACCTTGACTGCATGGTGTGTTTATGAAATTGCAGTGCCACATTTGTAATACAAAGTGCTGTAATTTATGTCTCCTCTGTCACAGACTTAAAGGTTGTTACAGAGCGCCTTGCCTTGACAGAGCACAGCTTAGTTTAGTTTTTTTTTTTCCCCTCAGTGTTTGATTGGCAGTCTTCCATGATTATACATAGACAAAATATATATTATCATCTTTCCCCAAATGGTGACCGGGGCCTTTATTTTCCCCAGCTACCTAAGATAACAAGGGTTTACTTAAAGCTGAAATGTAATTAGAGGCAAGATTTTAATTTCCCTCTGTTTAATCAGTTTAATTGATCATATGTTGGTACAGGACTTTTCTTTGATCTCCTCTAATTTGCCTTCTTAAACTCAGGACATTATTATCTCAACACTTTCTGTATCCGTTTCAAATTTGAAGCCCTCTAGTATTTGAGTGAGGTGTTTACGGCCTGCAACAGGATCAGGCGGGATTAATGGATGACAATCCAAAATTGTTAGGTGTTGGTGTGCGTGGACCCAAAATGCAGGCTGATGAGAAGTCCATAAGATAAACACAAATCCAAACGTGAAATCAAGTCAGAGAGGAAAAGTAACTAAAAACTCCCTGTGGGCTGGAGACACTAGGGCACGGAGAACAGGAACAGAATGACGCAAGGGAAACAGGTACTGAAATAGACACTCTGACACAGACAAAGGGAAAAATAACAACCATAAATACACAGATGGGGGATTGGGGCAGAGAGGAAACACCTGGGAACACCTGAAACTAATCACCAAAGACCAGACAAGGGAAGTAAACTAAATACCAGTCGTACAGGTTCTGAGATCTCAGAAGGTGAAAGAAAGACAGTTGTAATTTTTAAAGTTATGTTACAAATGTTGCAGATTCTTAACATAGTCTCTATAAAATTGTTCAGTCAAGACCACTGTAAGTAACAGAAGACAGATATTTTAGTGTAGAGTATTTTATATTTGGTGGCATGTCTCTCTTTTGGGACATCCTACCCTTCCACAGAATGTGGCAGGCACTGATGTCAACAGACACGGCCTTCATCAAGTCACATACAACATGAAAAGAGAAGGTTGGGTGGAGGTGGGTTGCAAAGTGCCTTGCATGAGAGCACCAACAGGGGGCATGGTAAGGGAGCTTGAATAGTGTGACTATTATGAGATAAATCATAGGATAGAATGTTGGAAGCGGATCCATTAGCTGATGTGGGCTGGCATTAAAATCAGCTGACCTGCTGCGGCCACATTTCAGTTTGACTTCATGGCCTTCCTCAGCCAATCCTTCATAGATGCATAGAAAACAAAATCCCCATAAAGCCAAAAGTCAATTAAACAAATTTTTGTGTATCTTTGTGCCAGTGCCCAGTACTGATGAAAGCTGAAGCATCACGGATGCATACAGTACCAGTCAAAAGTTTGGACTCACTCTCCCATTCATATGAATGTGTGTCCAAACTTTTGACTGGTACTGTAGTTGCATTAAAACTATTATTGATTCCCTATTTAGTACTTCTGGAAGCTGTGCAATTTATGTGGGAAAGCTACATTGTGAAAGTAATGTAAGTACAAGGCAGGCCCTATTAAGTTAAAATGAAACAAAATGAATCATTTATGTATACAAGTAGTTTCGAATGGCCTAATACTCCTCCCAGCATTGCTATAAGCAGTCAGTAGCCTCCCAGTGATCTGCTCTCATCCCTCATTCTGGAACACTGACTTTAGAAGATAATTAACTAAACTGAGCCAACACAGGTGACACAATGCTGGGGTGACACACAGGTTGAAGTGCCAGCCTTAAGAGCCAATTTTATAATGAAATTCTGATAGGGGTTAGAATTAGCATATCATAAGAATGTTCCACTCAACAAACAGCCCATTAAGCTGGATCTTTACAAATATTATCACAGCTGAGTTCTCGGCCCACCATATATGTTGCAGGGAGCTAGAAAACAAATGGGGTCACTCATACATGAAACATAAGATGGAACGTTGTGGTAATTAAGATTCAATTCTCTGCTCCAAGGGTGGGTAGTAGGCAGTGTTAATTCCCTGCTGAGAGGAAGCCAGTGTGAGAAAAAAGGGAAAAAAAGTAAAAGTTAAAGTAAAAGTAAGCCGTTACATCTTCTACTGTGCTCAGCTCATGTTGGTCAGGGGAGTGACTGAGACATGGAATGCAAAGCATTAACTAAAAATAATGTTCAGGTGAATGAGCTCATAATTCAGGTAGTTTACTGTCATTCTATTCTAATTGCAGTCCAGTTCTTTAGATTTTAATCAGCCCACATGTGGTACATTTTAGCTACACTAATTTTCTGCACCACAAGCGTTCCAGCTGCATATGGAAGTGAACTCAGCTCAGGCACTGTGTGCTTGTACTCTACACACTAACTTTTCTCATCTGCTCACCTGAGCAGATGATCTGTTCTCACGTGTTACAGTTAAGCATATGCTATAGGGACAAAATTACTGGGCTGCCTACAAATTGCACCCGGGGAGCTGCTCGGCCACGAAGCTCCTGCACAGTTTTTGCGCTGATGTTAATGTTAGAATAAGTTTGAGGTTTTAAGTTGTTGTCACAAAAACAAATTAATAGTCGGTCATTGTGGTTCAACACCTGTGGTGGCCCAGTGGACACAAACAAACACAAACATGAAAAGAATAAAGCTTTAGCCAAGAGACTGTTAGAGAAGACACCACTCACGGCGCAAGAAGAGTAATATATATGCTGCTGAGGGGTTTGAACCAAAATCATGATCCTAAACTTAACCTTCACAATGAAATCTTAGATGGCCTCATTCATTTTTGAAGCAATGTGCAAAAACACGTACCCACACATGGCTGGAAGAAGACAACAGAGCTGCAGCCAAGAGATTTTCTGACATCATCTAGAATGTGAGTTTAGCCATTATTACTACATCTTGCTACATTCTTTGAATGATTTGCTTTCCAAAAATCAAGATTCT
The DNA here is from genome assembly GCA_024447675.2 of Pterophyllum scalare. NCBI lineage: Eukaryota > Metazoa > Chordata > Actinopteri > Cichliformes > Cichlidae > Pterophyllum > Pterophyllum scalare. The sequence continues at coordinate 144,593 of JAMQGT020001090.1, read as the reverse complement.
AAACTTGAGCTACACACTGAAATCTTACTTTGCAGCCGACAATGATTCATTTGGATTCTTTTTTGAAAATTGGAGTCAGGGATGCTGTAAGCCCAGAATCTGTAGTGAAGATGTAAAAACGTAGCTTAAAGGCATCCACATGAAATGGTGTACAAGAGAATGACAACCGAGTCGGTTTTTGGACCTATGTCTGTTCAAATAACAAGAAACACAATGCAGCAGCCCACTGAAAAGACAAGAGCCTCAGCAAACGCAGGAGGGGAGAGGAGATTTGAATTATTATTTTACTATTTGATGTTGCTCTGCAAAATCCGTACAACAAAGGAGCTGAATGGAAATTGGTGTGCACTCGTCTGGAGGCTGTCCGCATTTTGTTGTGGAACGTGATGAAGGAGTATCACGGTAAATGTGATAGCAGATGTTACAATAAAGCTGCTACCATAATAGTTTATACCTTATTTACATTTACTCCTCAGTAACTGGCTCATTACCAGACTTCAAACTTTCTTCCATCTTGCGGTGTGGTTGTCTTTCTGCAAGCAGTACAACCTCTGAGAGCTGTTGGCAAGGCTGCAGACTCTTATCCTGTCTTTGTTTAGTGTAAGTGGTGCTCACAGGCTGCACGTTGCACGTTTCTTTTCATTAGTAGAGTAATAACGAAGCACTCCGTATCGACAATAGGAAGAAGGAAGGAGAAAACCATTTCAGTATAGCAACCGTTGTGAGGACATTCTGTACCTGCTGCATCACAGCACCAGTCACAATATTAATAATTAGATATGACGTGCCTGTGGAGGCAAGTTGGTAGAAACCATTAGGTGAGCCAGTAAGACACTGGTTAGATTAAAAGAAAAAAGAAAAAAAAGGAAACAACAACAGAGAAAAGCACATTTTCACTCATATATACACACATCAAATGCAGTCTGTCTGTCCCTGCGACAGGATGCACGGCCGCTGCAGAGCGAGGCTTCTCTAAAAGGAAACCTTCCCTGATTAGGTATCCATAAGCAGAGAAACAGTGTTTTTAGTTCAGGGCTCACCAACAAGGGACACCTTTAACTTCTGGCAGAAGCACAACAGCATCTACTTGGAGTCATTAACGCCTTTAAATGCTCTGCATGGTTGCACAGAGTAGCAGCAAAGGAAAATGAAGTCATTTTAAGAGAACAGATGCTTCCCGTGGTGCAAACACTATTTCCCTTCAAGGCCAGATTAAACTCCAAATAAAGTCACATTTTAATTGTGGTCAAATAGAACAACAGTGCACTCACAAACAGCAGTTTACTGCAGTTCAGTCATTCACTGGCAGATGGTGGAGTTCACAAAACAGCAAAGCTTGAGCTCTCCGTTGTGCGTGGGTCAGCATAATGTTTTAATTCTGACACTGGCTGATGCTGTTTTCTTGTTCAATCCTGGCCAGTTTTCCATCCATTATCTCCAGTTTAAAACCATTTGCAGATCTACATATCACTTTATGTAATGAGAGTCCGTGGTGAGAACGGCAGTGTTTTTGTATTTTCTGGGTAACACTGCATCAAACCTTGCAACCAAAGTGGGATTTTTGTCACTAAGCAACACTGTAAATTGCTGTTGACGTCAAGGTTACGGGAAGTTTAAAGCGGCATGGAAAACGAGCGGGAAATTGCTGAGAATTGAAGTGGACTTTTTATTTTTTAGAGAGACAGAGGCAGGACAAAAGACACACTGTGGAAGAGATTAATAATAACTAATGATTAAATGCAGAGTGGGGTATAAACAGAGTGAGAAGAGATGAATGAAAAGAAACACGGTGCATTATGGTACCCCCCCCCCCCGCAGCCTAGGCCTATAGCAGCATAACTAAGGGAGGGTTCAGGGTCACCTGATCCAGCCCTAACTATAAGCTTGATTACAAAGGAAAGTTTTAAGCCTAATCTTAAAAATAGAGAGGGTGTCCACAGAACGAGCTCTTCAGTTTTCGGGGACCTGAAAGCTGAAGGCTCTGCCTCCCATTCTACTCTTAAGTATCCTCAGAACCACAAGTAAGCCAGAAGTCTGAGACTGAAGTGCTCTATTGGGGTGATACGGTACTATGAGGTCTTTAAGATAAGATTTGGCCTGATTATTCAAGACCTTGTATCTGAGAAGGATTTTAAATTCAATTCTGGATTTAACAGGGAGCCAATGAAGAGAAGCCAATATGGGAAAAATGTGCTCTCTTTCTAGTTCCTGTCAGCGCTCTCTTGCAGTCCCTCACACATGGAAAACTTTTTATATGTGAATAAAAATGCTGTGAGCTTTACACACACACATTAGTATAGCATGATGTTAGTGAAGGCATCAGGATGCTGACTGCAGTTCTCGTAAAAGACTAAACTGCCAGTAATAAAAAGGCTTCTCTGGATTTTACAGAGAATCCTTAAAGTGACTGCGGGGTCATTATGAGATCAGTAGCATTCATGTTAGCTGTCCTGAAACCACTAAACGTAGCATTGTTAGCTCATGTTCCCCATGCTGTAGAACACGCAAACATGATTTAACCATAATTTGTATTTTTTTTGGTTGAAACTGGGAGACATTTATCACTGATTAATCTATAAATCCTGATTATAAAAGTGTATCTCCTTTCTCTCCCAGTCCACTTGTAATCTTCCTTTCACCTTCTTCATTTTGCTTCATATTGCTCGTCTTGTAATTTTGCAGTGCTGCAATTGCCTAACTGCCTCTCTTCCTCCATCATGTTAATGAAAACGAATCCCTGCGAGCTAACAGGAATCTGTCTGATCATTTGTACCACCTACAAATAGTCCTGGCATGGATTCCACTCAGCGCTATCAAGACCCCACTGCTTTGAATCTCTGCCCATTTCCACCTTTATTGCTGTCATAAAGCATGCTGTGTCGGGGTGTAGATGTAGCACATGCACTTCCTGGATTTGTCAAAACAAAAAAACACAGAGGGATTTTTCTTTTTTTTTCCTTTTGAAGATGGATTGAAGGATGTAATCTGAAGATTTGGCAACATTTATTCTTCCTCCTAATTTAATCTTCCTCATTTATTTCACAGGAGGAAATGTTTGGCAGAGGCAGTCTTTGCCTGTACTATTAGTTTCTTTTCCCCTCTACCTGTCCATCTGTGCGTCACTCTTTTGTACTACCTTAATATGTAACTATTTTTAAAACTGTATTGTGTACCATAGCATATTTTTAGTGAAAGCAAACAAAAGCGAGCTCTTCATTGTTACCGTGTGCAGGTGAACACAGCGTGAAGCACGAGACCCTTTGCATTACTGTGTTGCTCAGAAGCAGTTTTTCTCTTCCTTTGTTTATTTCTTCTTAAATAATATTTTAATTATTGAAAAACTAAAGCTACTCTTCAAATTATTCTACATTTGACATTTGTAGTGTCTCATAATGAGGGGCTTCAGGTAAAACTTTCAGCATTTTTGACAGTCATTTCCAGTAGTTAGTATTTTCACTAGTATGTCCATTTAAAGAAAAGAGATGATCTGAGTCAATCTTAAATGACTGGTGGAAAGAATAAATTGCACACTATGATTTGTTCAGTTGCAGCAGACAGACACAAGAATAAATAATCCTCAGGCTTTATATTCTTGACATGTGTGTCCCTCAGATTTAACATCAGCAGGAGAGGGCTTAAAACAGAATGGGCACTTGGGGCACATGTGCATAATTGCTATTTTCAAGGAAAACCCTCGTGCAGTCATTCTTAAACAAATGGCCGGTGGCAGCAAAATGCCCGCTGAAAGCTAAAGACGTGGCATTCTGACCTTAGGCTAAACAGCTATCAAATATAACGTATGGAGGCAAGAACTGGTGCAATTTCGTCTGGGCTCAGTCGAAACTTGTACATGCAAGTAATGTGCTGATTTGGCAGCTCTTCATTTTGGGTCTCAGTGTGTTTGGTCTTTGCACAGGGCCAGCAAACCTGAACTTTTTATAGGCCAAGTTCATGTTTACAACCAAAGCTGGTAACATAAAAGAGACTCCCCTCTTCCCCATTCCAAGCAAGGAGCAGTGCTTCAGCAGAAATGTTATTTTTACCTGGCTAAATCACCGTGGTAACTTATGGTGAACACACAACCTGGCTGGGATGGTTATGTTCAGATTTTTGATTTACAAGTGCCATGTTTTCTCCGATTCTTTCATAGTATAAAAGAATGTTTTAAATGAGCAACTTGTTACGCCATACCTTACTAACATCATGAGTGAAGTCCAGCCGTAAAGTTACAGCAATGCAAACTATGCATGACATTATCAACGGAACGTACATGCATATATTCATTTGGTGATGCAGAAAATGTATAAACGTTTATTAATACTTGATGATAATCTGCTGCTGAGTCTCTTTTACACTGCTGAAAACACAGAGCGCACACCAAGAATACAAGAATTCAATCAATAGGAGTCATTTCACTTTGATTTGCTGACAAATGAAAGCAATTTCCACATCTTCCTTATTAGTCTGACAGGTAAAAATATAATGTTTAAATGTATCCAGCTGAAAGTTTCAGCGCTCTAATGTGCAGCTGTCATGTGAGAAATAAACGGCAGCACCAAGCCTACACTCAGTGTTAAAATAATTAACTGGATTTTAAATGTTTATTTTACTGCTCTGCGCTCTCAATCCTACGATTAGCGAATTTCTCTTATTTGCAACAGTGTTGCATTTTACGGCTATATTTATGTTCTTTGTAGATTTTTATCACCATTTCATCATCTGATAACGTTGCGCAGGAGAAGTGGAGCAGGCGGCGCTCCGATTCGCTCGGTCAGGAGGCGCGCTCAGGCTCCAGTCAGCTGCTACCTAGATATTAATGCACCAGGGAAGCAGAACAGGGTGAACAGCGCCATCCTTGGGCAGGGAGGAAAACTAAATATATTGTTATAATTTAAAAGCAGTCATTAACAAATAGATTCATTTGTTTTCTTGAGAAACATTATGAGTATGGTCAAACAGTTGAGTTGGTATAATGAATAACAATACACAGAAGTGAGAACTGGCTTCTTCTTTTCACTTCTTCTAAACATGTTAGACTGAGAGAACAGTATGCTGCTTTCATGCTTTACCACTGCACAAAAAACCCAGCAGACATGTTCTTTGTGTTTCTTTGCAGTTGCCAGTGATAACAAAATGCTGACTTCTCACCTGACCTGCTGCGCTCTCCTGCCTCTCTATCAAATACTCTGGCACACAGCCTACACAGTGCTGCTGACAGCCCTTGTCCGACAAAGAAATAGAACTAAAATTGTGAATTTTTCCAGGCTGATGGTGATGAGCGTGATGAGAGCAGCTTATCCTAGCCCGTCGCAATCACAGATGTGCAAGTGGTAGCTAGGTGACTGTGGCAAATGTCTCAGTTATGTCTATGTGGACTTCTTGTGGCATTTACTTTGGTGGGTCAGCTTCACCACGCATTGCTTCAGCAAACCTGACTCCCGATGGATGTGTCGAGTATGGATTATATATTAAAATAAAAGTTTCTGCAGTTAGTAAGTAGCGAGCAGTTTACCCTTGAGGCAGTTAATGCAATGCCAGAACCCAGACCTGTGGAACAGAGAGGCATGGCTGAACTCAGAGCTGTTACTACACTGTATTTTAAGTTCACAGTGAAATAAAACTGTCCACAGATGAACCCTTTCCACAGTTGTTCATCTTGTATCATCTCATGAGCATATTTAGACTGAAAAACAACATCTCCTCACAAACCTATACATTTACTGACCACTCTGTTAGCTACACCTTATTAGTACCAGCTTGGACCCGCCTCATAATTGCCTTAATTGTTTGTGACATACGAGATGCTGGAAATATTCCTTACAGATTTTGGTCCATGGTGATGCAATAGCATCATGCAGTTGCTACCAGACAGATTTCTTAGCTGCACATCCATGATGCAAATTTCCCATTCCACCACACCCCAAAGGTGCTCTGTTGGATTGAAACAGGTGACTGTGAGACCATTTTACAGTGAGTTCATTGTCATGTTCAATAAAGCAGTTTAAGATGATCTGAACTTTCAGACATGGCAGATTATCCTGCTGGAAGCACTGTGGTCATAAAGGGATGGACACGGTCAGCAGCAGTAATCTGGTAGGCTGTGACGATGCTCAGTTGGTACTAAGGGGCCCAGAGTATGTCGAGAAATATTATCCCCCAAACAATTACACCATGACCAGCAGCCTGGACTGCTGATACAAGGCAGTATCTTCCATCCAAACGTCACAGCATAGATCAAGATTCATCAGACCAGGAAATATTTTTCCAGTCATCTGTTGTCTAATTTTGGTGAGCCCATGTGATTTGTAGCCTCAGTTTTTTGTTATTAGTTGACAGGAGAGGCACCCAGTGTGGTCTTCTGCTCAGACCAGCCCGTCTGGCACCATTCCCGTCATGTTCAGAGTCAGTGAAATCACATGTTTCCCCATTTTGATGTTCAGTTTGAACTTCAGCAGGTCGTCTTGACCATGTCTGCTTGCCTAAATATACTGTGTTGCTGCCGTGTGATTGGCTTTTTAGATATTACATGCATTACAGAGCAGCTGAATAGGTGTACCTGCTAAAGGAGCCAGTGAGTGTAGATTTGAAATACTTATGATAATGCTTATTATATCCTGGGCTCAGCAGAAATGGAACATGTACAAAGCATTTTAAGCTCGTAGCATGTAAGTACCCAGCAGCCATTAAAGCTGTGTTTAGGGTCACTATAATGGAAGTATTCATTCTACCCACTGTTCTACCAACTTCTGAGGGAAATATCTGGTTATTTAGCTGCTTAGCGGTCCACTCTCTTCTATTTACCATTTGGCATTGAACAAATAATGGTAGAGAGGATAAATGTTAAAATTCTCTCAGTGAAATGATTTTAGGCAATGACATAATGACAGGCATTTAAAAAAAAGATTAAATAAATGAAGGTTACGCAAACTGAATAGACATTCAGTGAACTGGTACTTGATATCTTTGTTAGCCATACAATTGATATTTATTGATATTCATGATCTGGAGAAGATGTGGCCTAATCTTTTCATAAGTTAAAGTCTTTTTATATCATCTTGGTTCACTTATGTTTCTTCTAGCACCAGCCCAACATGTAGCCGTTGATGCTAGAAATAATTAAACCGCTGGTCCCAGGAGAATTATCGTGGCATTTTTTGGTGCACATTTACTCTCCCTAGTGAACAAAATCTTCCCATTTTCTTGTTTAAATGACGGCCATGCAGGCTGCATGTGCAGTTGTTAAACCATCTCTTTAGGTGTTTAAAAGCCAGATGCTCCTGTTGTTTATCTGCCACAGCTAATTACATTTACAGATAAAAACCAGCACATCTGAGGGGAGCGTGAATGCAAATTTTATTTTGTACTCTTCATTTATGAAACACACACACACACACACACTCCAAGAGGCCTTCCACTTAAATGGCCATGTGCTCTTGTTTCTGTTTTTTTCCTAATGGTGGCTTCCACTTTGATTCCAGTGGAACTGAAGTTTATTTCACATGAGTGTGAGCTCAGTCCAAACTCCAAAGTTTAGACAGAAGCTTCTGTGTGTGTCTGTCTCTTCCTCTCTGGCACACTCCCAACGAACCCGCTTATTTAGTTTTAAAAACTGCAAACAGAGAGCAGCGACTGATGCAGTTACAGTAGGAACCGGTGGGAGAGTGAAAGCATTAAGCGAGAACTGATCCATGAGAAGGTAGCAACATGAAAACTGAGCATAAGTTAGACCACACAAAGAGTTATTTATGAAAATCATAAATCAGGCTAATTAGATCATAGAGCAGTACATATCCATTCATAGTACAGCACCTATTACTGTTGCAGAAGGAACATGAATCTGTTCTTCTCTCATATCAACCATAGGCTACCAGAAATCCCCTGTGATGTCAGCCACTGCTTTGCAAAGTCATATTCCCACCCCCCACCCCCGTGTTTATGGACATGGAGTGTTACATTTTTTTCATGTCAGTGAACACAAAGTTGTAAGGAATATATTTCAGCTGTGACATATTTGTAATTAACAATTAAAAAAAAAATCAAACAAATGGTATGTTAAACACTGATATGCATGAAGTGAATTTGGTGTGAAAGTCAAGGTGACATACTCCTCCACCACCACCCCTCCAAGCTCGGACTTTTATTTTCATTTAATTAGTGAATACAGTGTGAGAGCGGAGTGATGAAAAGTCACGTTCAGGAACACATAAAAGTAAAAATAGCAGTAAAGTACCAAAAGTGAGAATTTTAAGTCTGTTTTACTTATTTATTTCATCAATTCTGTTTGTTGTCCACTTTGAAAATTGGGTTTAAAAAAAGCTTTTTGTTTTGTTGTTTATTTCATAAGTTAACAAAAGATCCTTACTGTGATTCCTACAGTAGGAGAGGCAGGAAGTACTGTAAGTGTCTGCAGCTTTTATTTTGGAGGCTTTTGTTGGAAAACCAAGATATATTCTAAAGCATCTTTGGAAATTTATTTTAAGAAACCAGTCATCTTTTTGTTTTCCCCTTTTCCTGATCATCCTGGTAACTTCCTGTAACCAGAAATAAAAAAAACCCTGGGAGCTTTTATTCTGAAAAATGGACCTTGATCAGTTTCTATAAGCAATCTGGGAATTTCATTTCGAATATCTGACAAAATGAAAGTATCCCAATGAGAGAAAGTAGTAAAAATATAAACATTTAGCTAGTTTTTTCCACCAATGTGTTTCATTCGCCACAGTTAGTGAACATTTTTGATAAACCACCATTTTTAATTTGAGATCTTTCTCTCTTTGTGTCCAAATAATTTGCACATGCTTTATTGCAAATACAATATCTGGTCCCTGTTTGCATGTACAGATGTGGTCGTTTGGTGCAAGCATCTTGCCTGAGGCTAAAACAACATGCTGGCACATTAATTAAGACTGAACACTGGGTCAAAAGGCGGCAGCTCTTCAAGAAATGGCCATGGTGGAAGTGGCCTTCTTCTAATACATATTTCAGATGATACCATTAACATTCATATCTGTTCATCTGAGATTTAAAAAAAAAAAAGCCTCCCAGACCCACTGGATGAAATTTTGAATATAAATGCATTTATACTGTGTATTTATACTGCTCTCCTAGAGTTCAAACTATTACTCACTCCTTTACTCACCATCATGTTTCTGTAATGGTTTTAATAGTTTTTTTGTTTGCATTTTTCCTCACTAACTTCAGCAGTCAGTGGATGACCCTGGCACGTCAGCTTTTATCGACCCCAAACATTACAGCAGCACTAATGCAGCGCAGGTAGAGGAAAGAGGAGGAATTTATGAAACCGGAAAGATAAAGTGGGCAGTGTGTCGTGGTGAAAAAGGATAATGTCCCGAAAGACTTGAGTGCTGGCACTGGCTAACCGGCACAGATGTCTGTGAAGGAGGTTTTGGCGGGAGGTGATGGAGACAGTGGCAGATCACAGGATGATAGTGAAAGACAGAGGCGAAGAGATGTTCTGGAGTGACAAGTCGTCAGAGACAGATGAGCTCAGTTTGGGTTTTGACAGAAACACAGGAGCCTGGAGCAGAGAGGAGGGGAAGAAACAAGTAAAAGCCTCAAAAAAAGAAATCAGTGGCACTCAATATGCTCTTTTTCTGCCTTACTTATTCCACGTCTAGGCCTATAAATAGCCCAAGGGCATGAGCCCCCTAAGCTGACAAATAGGCAGGTGGTGGCAGTTCATCTCGGGACGTTGCTCTGGGTGAGAGGAGGTGATGCCGGGTTCCGCGAGGCATAACCTGGTAGCTATTAATCCTTCAACATGTGTAGAGAATAAAAGTGATGAGATGGAAAAGAGGGGGGAGGTAAATCAAAGGAGAGGAGGAAAGGGAGGGAGGAAATGAAGGCAGGGGAGAGGAGGCTAGACGCAGAGAAGAGAGAACAGATGAGGAGGGAGGAAAAGGAGGACAGCGGTACGAAGCGATGCGAAGGGGAGAGGAGGAGACAAGAAATGAGCAGCCGGAGGAGGACTTCCAGTAGTAAAAAAAAAGAAGTATTAATCACTTGAAGGAACATGAGAAGTATGAAAAGTGAGGGGAGGTAAAGCAATCAAGGGAAAAATGAGAGACGCAGGAAGATGGTCAAACAAAAAATGGAGAGTGGAGTCACCTCACAGTGTGTCAGATTTTTCTAATTTAAGATTTGTAACAGAACCGTAGTTTTAGGTTAGGTTTTAGGAGGGATTTTCAAAGCAGGGGATAAGAGGAGATGCTCTGCTGTCAGCTACATTCTCACTTTAACAGGAATACACACACACACACACACACACACACACACACACACACACACCTTTTTACTCTAATCTCTCCTCCTCCCCAAGTGTTGTGAAAAAAAAATCACCCTTTTTCTGAAGATAAAGATAAGAGTAGAGACAGGCGGTGCCATCTTTCCCTCTAGATGGGTGGGGGGGCAACCGGTTGGTGTAATGAACACCCTTATCACTTCTCCTCACTTGCTAGAGACGACCTCTGTGCAGTGCAACTAAGACGGTGTTATAGACGTGCTATGGGGGATACATCATTTACCAGGTAACCACTTTGCCTGCAGACTTAATATGACGTGAGTTTGCTGAAATCTCTCACTACCAAAAAAAAAGCATGAATGGCTACACCAGGCAGTCAGAGTGAGACTTACACCCAGGAGAGTTTATCTTGAGGCTGATAACTGGTAAACATGCACTTTGAACGTGACAAGAGAATTTGTTCTATGTCTCCCAGGGACTGTAGTACTGTTAATTGAGGAATTAGCAATATACAAGTGAATGACAAACAACCAATGAGAGAGATTTTGTGCTTTAGACATTTTTGGCTGTGATACCTTACAGATATGAATATGAAAATGTCTTAGAATTTCAATATGCTTTGGGCTACTGTTTGACAGAGATACTCATTCCCAAGGCATCAAATACTGTTAGCACGGCAAGATCGCTGAGGTCAAACAGATATGCACAAGGTGTTGTTCAGCGAAAGTGCTGGGACGCACTTTGTTTACAGCAAGTCTCTCACTCACAGTTTGTTACATATTGCTGTGGCATCACATTTAAATGCAGCGAGTGTCATTTCTCAACATGCAGGGGTAGTAAAGTGCACTATATTGCCAAAAGTTCCAGTCACTTCAATGACTACAGGTATATAAACCAAGCAGCTAGGCATGCAGACTGCTTCTACATACATTTGTGAAAGAATGGGTTGCTCTCAGGAGCTCAGTGAATTCCAGCGTGGTACCGTGATACTGTAGGATGCCAACTGTGCAGCAAATTTCCTCACTACTAAATATTCCACGGCCAGCTGTTAGTGGTTTTATAATAAAGTGGAAGCGACTGGCAACTCAGCCACAAAGTGGTATGCAACATAAAATGACAGAGTGGGGTCAGTGGATGCTGAGGTCGCCAACTTTCTGCAGAGTCAATCGGTATAGACCTCCAAGCTTCATGTGGCCTTCAGATTAGCTCAAGAATGGTGTGAGGAGAGCTTCGTGGAATGGGTTTCCATGGCTGACTCACAAAGTGCAATGCAAAGTTTCGGATGCAGCCCGCCACTGGTGGGCTCTAGAGCAGTAGAGACGTGTTCTCTGGAGTGATGAATCACACTTTACTTGTCTGGCAATCTGATGGAAACAAAGAATAAGCCATTAAACCAAACTGCGGTCTCCACTACCAAACATCCACACTGACATATTTTAAAGCTCATTGGGAGAACATGAAAGCACTACTGTGTTCCAAATACTTATGTTTAAAAGTATTGAACCAAAAAAAATTTTTTTTTTCCAGTAATGATATGATACTGATATTTCTGTTATAATTATGAATCCATTGAAAAAAAATCCAAAATTTACATTGAAGCAAAGGAAATGAAAAGTAGAGCTGTGTAAACTGTCCAGTACTAGAAAGATACTCTAGACCGCTGCTGCAGATTCAGTTCTATTTATATAGTGCAACAGTCGCTCCAAGACACTTTATATTATAAGGTAAAGACCCTACAATAATTACAGAGAAAATCCAACAATCAAAATGACCCCCTATGAGCAAGCACTTGGCGACAGTGAGAAGGAAAAACTCCCTTTTAACAGGAAGAAAGCTCCGGCAGAACCCGGCTCAGGGAGGGGCAGTCATCTGCTGTGACAAGTAGGGTTTGAGGGAGGGAGACAGGGTGAAAACACATCCTGTGGAAGAGAACCAGAAATTAATATTAACTAATGATTAAATACTGAGTGATGTATAAACATATAGAGATTGAAAAGTAATATAATAATATCATTCATGAGAGAGATGTTTGACACATGTTTCACAAATTTTAGGCCCGAAATTAATCTACAGCAATTTAAATACAACCACTCTTTTTTTTTTTTTTTGGCATATACCAGAAATCACTTTTTAGCAGACGATCACTTTTTTGCACAACACCAGCATATCTCCAAAATTCTCCAAAAGTCCCTGATAACACTGGAAAAAGTCGCAAAATTTGTTGCTAGTCACTTTTTGGAAAAAAAAAAAAGTCCTAGCTGCAACATCACAGAGTTGGCAACACTGTCCGCTGGTGTCCCAAAAGTTGCAGCTTCTATAATGTGACAGGAATGTTCTTTATGACTCAAAATGAATTGATATCATTCATGACAGATAATATTTGAGATATGCTTGATAGATTATGGGTCAATAAGTAATTTACAACAATATAAATATCAGTAATAATTTTTTTGCAAATACCAGAAATCACTTTTGGGCACAAAACCAGCTATTCAGATGAAAAATTGCTCCACTGCCACTGTGTACAGCGTGGCGGCATGTACATTTTGCGTACATGCAGTGCAGTACAATGTTTGATACCAAGATTTCCAGAATTTTTTAACACCAGGATGTGTTTTTAATACTTCCTGTTGCATTAAAATACAAAGAACCAGATGAAATTAAATGTCATGAAAAAAGATCAATATTTTCTTTGTACACTTTTGGGGAGGGGGTCTGAAAAAGAGTACTCTTTTATAAACTTTGGAAAATGTTGATAATTGTGAATGACCCGTGCTGGAAAATCTTGAAAATGGACCTTGAAAGTGCTTAAAAAGTGCTTGAATTTGATGCTGGAAAAGGTGTACGAACCCAGTATAAAGTTAAGTTAAACTTTTAACGCTTGCTGACTTGGAGAATGAATTAAAAAAAACTCACATTCTGTGAAGACTGTGTCCCACTGTTCTTCGCTGCTGTTGTGTGTTTTCCAGCTGCTGGTCTGACCGGCTGAACCGAGACTCGCCTGGTGCCAAGTGCCAGTGTGCCTCACTAGAGAGTCAATTAGACACACAGCCTATCAAATGTCATCACAGGATGCATGTGTGTGTGTGTGTGTACCCACATCCTTGTATACTTTTTTTTTTTTTTAAATCTGTGGGTTAGTGTGACTCACAGCTGCATATGACCATGCAGAAGGCCTTCCAGTTAATGAGCAGCTCATTAACGAGCCTCTACAGCAAAAGACAGATTTTCTCTCTCTTTCAGGGCCTTGCAAAGTTCACCCTCTCTGGATTTAACTTTTACAAGGAGAGCAGTGAGTCAGACAGGAGGACATGCCAAGTGTCTGACTCTAAAACAATGGAATTTTTTTCACATTTAGAAACTAAGTTTTATGTATTGTACAGTACTAGACCTGTAGTTTAAAGTAAATGGAAAAATTGGTAGAGGTACCCTCTGTAGTTGTGTTGTAGAACAACTAATTCTGAACTACCCTTTGCATAATATATCTGTAACAAAGTTTGACTGTATGTCTATGTTGCATTTGTACTTAATTCATGAGTTAAGGACAAGGTCAGTTTCTAGCAAGTTGTTTCAGAGCTGCATAGTTTGTGTAGAGAGGAGGTGAATGGGTGGGTTAACAGAATGTCAACCTTTAACACAGGAGGCCAGTGCTTGTTCGCCTAGTTAAACTGAAAGGCAGTGTTTTTTCTTTGAGGTGCATAGTGCACGGCGGTCGCCAACTTTCTGCAGAGTCAATCGCTTCTGACCTCCAAACTTCACGTGGCCTTCAGCTTAGTGTGCAGAGAGCTTCATGGAATGGGTTTCCATGGCCAAGCAGCCGCATCATTTTTACACTTTGTTGTCCATTAAATATTCAGACAGGCAGTTCAGAGCAAGCCAGCCTTTCATACCACTGCAAATTTCTTCCTGAAGCATCTTGTGTTGGTCTTTAGCTGCAAGGATGATATTGTACAATTATAGTATCTCCTGAATCTTGTCACAGATGGCAGCAAAAAAATTGGGCAAAATTAAGGATGACCATAACTTAACTAAACCACTGATAGACAAATGCAGTTTTCTCTGTTCTGCAGTCCTACATGGGTTAGCAACGGTAATGTATTCTTGTGAATGTGTACTGAAACCCATATTTCTATAATTTGGTGGTTTATTAAGAACAACTTCATAAATCAAACAGTGGCAGTGTTGTTCTGTTTGAGTGCTAAATAGTGAACGCTCTGTGACTGTGTCAGTGACTCATGGCCAAAATTGTTGGGACAAAAGTTGGGACACAGGTAAAAAAGACATAATAAAAATACATAATATTAAAAACAGCTGGAGGAACGTTTAGCAACTACTAAAAGAGCATCTTAGAGAGTTTTTCAGAAGTAAAGACAGAGTTCACTTGTGCAAAAAAACTACATCTAAAATTTTCAGAATAATATTCCTCAATGTAAAATTGCAAAGGCTTTGAATCATTGGTAGTATATAACATCATCAAAAGATTTGGAGAATCTGGACACAAGGGACAAGACCAAAATCAATACTGGATGGATCTTAGAGGATTGCATTAAAAACAGGCATGATTGTTTCATGAAATCACTGCATGGGCTCAGGAACACTTCCAGAAATCATTATCTGTGAACACAGTTCACTGTGCCAGCTACAGACACAGGTTAAAGTTCTACCATGCAAAGAAGGAACCATATATGAACATGATCCAGAAATTTTTTATGGGCCACAGCTCTTTTAGAATGGACTGAGGCAAAATGGAAAACTGTTCTGTGGTCAGACAAATCTCAAGTTGAAATTCTTTTTTGGAAAGCATGGATGCTGCATCCTCCAGATCAAAGAGAAGGAGGACCATCCAGCTTGTTATAAGCGCTCAGTTCAAAAGTCTGCATCTCTGATAGTGTGGGGGCTAGTTCAGTCGGGGACACGGCATGTAAAAAAAGACTCCAACACCATATCAGCATCCACCGTCTCACTCATCACGAGCCAGCTCCTTTATAAAGACAGCTTGAACAGTTAGTGTCTCAGTTTCTCTGCAAGCTGATTTCATCAATAAAGCAGCTAATTCATTAAACCATTTTTATCTGTTTACATCAGCCAGTAACTCAGTCAAGTTAGTCAGCAGACACAAGTCATTATGATGGGATGATTACCTTTCATTCCACACCAGATGACATGGGATATTTATAGCCCTTCATTACTCACCTTAGCAGTGACATCTTATTGGTAGGTGATAATTGGGACCAAATTTGCTGTTCATAAATTTGCAATAGGCTCTTCATTAGGATTTGTAATTATTTCTCTCTGTGTGAAAGGTTAAGTGTGGGAGGAAAGTCTGCTACGGTTCTTCAGCACAAGTTGAGTGGTGCCAACGCTCGCCAAATCCCTTAGAGCGATCTCTATCTCTCCCATTCTCTCGGCCAATCTCTTTTAATCTGTCTCTCCTCCTCCCGACCCTTCAGCCCCTGCGGGGAACAAAGTAATTCCCATTGCTTCAGCGCAGAGAGCTCAGTGCAGTCTAAGCCTCTTGCAAGCAGCACCTACCTTTACTTCGCCCCGGGCCCATAACATCTCTAATGTCTTGCAGGAGAATCTCAAGCACTTCACCTGTTATTACCAACACAGTGGCCCCAAGGCAGAAGCTGCAGAAAATAAGCATACTTTGATCAATAAACAGAGGCTAAATGTGAGATCTCAGCAGGGTATGGATTGGATAGCATATATACATAGAAACTATCAACACTGCCGTTGCCGTATCATTGTTCATCAAGGGTTCATGTCACATTTGAGCAAAAGTATTTTACCGCAGCAAACCTGTGTGCAGTTTCTTTTCGGTCTTGTGCATGGTTGAGGGTAGGTGGTTTGGGAAATTCCTGTGATCCAGAAAGATACAGTTTGTAAAAGCCTCATTATCAAGCCAGACTTTGAGGTTGATACTCGCAAAGTTAGAGAAAGAGAGACTTCACCGCTTCCATTTAAAAGAATGCCAATTTAAAAGCACAGCTTCTAAGAATCAGTAGGAACATTTTGAAGACAAAATGTCTTTCTTTAGGCTTCGTGAGGAGAAAATCGTATCCTCCAGCTTCTGTTTCAGTGCATCAGTTCAGAGGAAGGCGTTGAAGGAAGCGCTCGAAAGACAAATGAGAGAAAGGAGAATAAATACTAAATGCTGACAGACCTCGATGTGAACAAGAAGATAGCAACAACTGAAAGAATTGTTTATTTTGTTGCAATTAACCATCTTACTCGCTTTCAAAAGCTTGAAATGGTTTTGAATATTTTTGGCAGCATAATAAAAAGATATATCTGGAATCGTAAAGTGTTGAAAGTCTGATAAAGGAATTTCCTTAGAATGAATGAGGAACTCGAGTTCACCCACAAAGATCCTCTAACAGGGAAGAAAGAAAGAAGAGGGATCATCCAGAGACCTGAACTTATGAAACAGGTAACTTCAGTTTTAGCCTCCAGTTCTCAGCGTTATGAAGGTGATTCACATCTTACTGGGGTACATCACCATAGTAACCCAGCCTGCAGATCTAACCTGTTTCCTAGCACTTATATTCAAGACAAAAAAAATCAACACCTGTAACACCACCAGCTCTGACCAATCCTCTAGGAAAATTGCACCATTTCTAGAAAATTCCTTGTGTATGGGTAGGAGGGTCACTAGTTTTTAGAGACCATCTAAACCCTCTAGGTTTCCCAAACAAGCATCAATCAGAGATAACAGAATCCCAGTGGAGGGAACTTTGTTTTCTGCTTCACTTTTCCCCTGTTGCCTCAAAACAGTTTCTTTCCATTGTTCTTCGGGCTTTTATATGTTGACTTGTTTTTCTCTCAGACCATTTAACACAGCAGAACAAAGAATAAGGCAAGCTCTTTTTCACACCATAAGAATTCTTCTAAACGCATACATTTAACTGAATATACAGTTGTAATTATATCCAGATCGACCCCTGCCTTAACAATGGGGTGGTTATATTAATAATATTGACTCTGATGATTTCATAAATATAAAGTTTTCTTACCTAGAGTTTGCTGCTGCATCTGTCTTGCTTTTAGCCTGGATGATGTATTTAACCTCTTTGTATTTTTCTGATATTATTAGTTTGCTCCATTTCAGAAATATGGCACCCATGCACTTTGTAGTTCTCTAAGACAGGGTTGTTATCTCTTGGCAGTCAGTGTGGCAGCCAAGGACTGCCGCTAAATGACATCTTGTGCCTAACAGTAAGATGCAGACTGCATCTGGCATAAAGGCATTATACAGTTCAGTCCAAAGTACACTTTTTGGACAAAGATGCAATTTGTGTAATTTGGTTCTGTACACCACCACAGTGGATTTAATTCAAGCAGTCAAGATGTTCTTGAAGTGCAGACATCCTGCTTTAATTCAAGGGGTTTCACAAAAGTATTGCATTAACTCTTCAGGAATTACAGCCTTTTTATACGGCCCCCCCCATTTTCAGAGCCCCCCCCCCCCGAGATTTAAAGGATTCGCTCTGCTTGTTTTGTCTTTGAGACTTCATGGTATATGTCATCTAGCGATCTATATTATGCTATTGCATACACTGAAATTTTGATGTTGGTTCTAGAAGAAAAGTTTGTGGACTGCAGTTTACACTATACCTACATGCCCAAGGAAATTTCATGCATAGTTCCAGCTGTTTAACCATACGGCCAGATCAAATTTTGGACCTCATTCTAGATGAACCCTGGGCTTCACAAATTCATCTGTTACCTTAATTATCCATTACCTTGTGTGCCAAAAAAAAAGTCACTGAAGTACAGTAATTCATACAAATCCAGTATGTGAACCTGATTCAGCATTAAAACTGAAGCCTACTCGATTCATCCTCTGAGGAACATAAATGTCCAGCAGATATTAAATTACCCTGAATTAACATTATAAATTCAAGTATTTCATTAATGTAAATACATTCAGAACAGCTGACATTTCAGACAAAAATAGGCATTTAACAGCCTAATCAAATGTACAGTAATTAAATAGAAATGATCTCAAATTGTTGGCCTTGATGCCTCATGGGTAGCCAACTTTCACATTTAGCTCCTTAATATTCACACATAAAAGAACTCTGCGATAATGCCAGAGGTCTAAAAAACATAAACATAGTGCCTCCATAACTAGATCATTTGCAGCTTGAGCGGATGCCCCGTTAAAACCCATCTGTCTACAAACAAATGAAGCCCAGAACCATCTGGATTCCTTTTGCTATCTGAGACCTTGAGAGTATTCAAGGTTAATGCCCTCTTATTAGGCACAGCCATCAGACCACACAATGGCTTGCCTTTAATGTATGAGGTCTGCATGTTGAGGTTTGCCTTACGCTGGTTAAGTACAGGTTTGGCATCATCCATCTGTCAGTCGTTTGTCTTTTATAAATAAAGCTGGCTTTCAACTGTGCTCCCAAGTGAAACCAAAATGAACTTACAGTAAAAGAACTTGGTGCTTTTTTGGTTTTGTTTTGTTTTTTCCAATATACAGTGCCTGCTTGCATCTGAATTGTAAGTAAAGCCGGAAGTGGTTACAGTCCCTTGGGTAAACAAATCAAAAACAGAACTGTAATTCAGTCATGCTGGATGCATGCTGTAAAAATGCTAACTCATAACCATGGCTGTATGCCTGACTGAATAATATGTATCATTAGCTGGTGAGGACAGACTGAAAAAAGCAATCATCTCCATTAAGAACATTAAACAGCAAACAATAACAAGCAAATGTGAGTAGGAAAAACACGTTTATATTTGACTATATCAGAAATAAGTGTTTCACCAAATACTGTTACCAAGAAATATGGAGAAACATCGTTTGAACAGTGTTGCAGTTGTGCTAAAAGACAACTGCAACGATGTTCAAACATTTTCGAGTTTAAAAAGCAATTTAAAAAATACTTGGTATATATGGTGATATCAACTGACATGACTGTACATATGTGTATATAAAGGTGTATATGTATTCATATATGTAGAGTTGTGGTCAGAAGTTTACACGCACTCATTATGGATATATATTCTAGGCTTTTAAGGATTTCTTTGAACTGCTTTTTGTCCAGGGTAGAATGGTTGTACAACACATTTGTTTAAGGACATTAAAAGAACAAAGCCATTACAGAAGCTTAATGTTAGCGTCCTTTATGCATTCCCAAACCAGTTTTGATGTGTGTTGCAATACCCAGTTATGCCCAACTTTTAAGTGTCTGGCTGTTGATTTTAGGAGAACTTGAAGAATGTGGAGGTAGTCCTCCTTCATTATTCCATCCACTTTGAGCAATGTACCAGCAGCACTGGCAGCAAAACAGCCCCAGAGCATGATGCTACCTCCACCATCCTTGACAGCTGGTAAAGTGTTCTTAGGTCTTAAGTCCTTACCTTTACTCTTCCAAACATACCTTTGTTATGGTGGCTAAATAGCTCAATCTTTGTCTCATCTAACTCTGAAACCTTTCTCCAGAAGGTATTTGATTTGGCCATGAGGGCAGCTTTGAATTTCAGTTGAGCTTGAAAGTGTTGATTTTGGAGTAGGGGCTTGGTCAGTGCCCTCTCAGTCCATGGCAACTTAAAATTCGCCTCACTGTGGACAGTGACACTGATGTTCGACCAGATTCCAGTTCATGGCAGGCTTGAGACTTGGTGGTTCCTGGGTGGTTCTTGAACATCCTAACCTATTGACTCTCATCATCATTAGAGGGTGGCAGTTTGGGTCCATCCACTTTCAGTTGTTTGAACTGATGCTCGTGGAATCTGGAGTTGTTCAGAAATGGTTCCAAGAGACCTTCCCAACTTGTGTAAATCTACAGTTCTTCTTTTTTAGATCTTTACTGAGTTCCTTGGACTTTCCCATTGTTCTGAGTATTGGTCAATTCACTGAGTGCTATCAAACAAATCCTTCTTATGCTGGCAAAGAGAAACTGCCAGTTGTACCAAATGTTGTTGTAGCCAGTCATAATCACTAACAAGAAGTTTGCCTTGTCAAGTTAAAAGATATTGTAGAATCTTCATCTTCTCCTGTCTGTCCTCTCTAGAGGATGCCACAGCAAATTATTTGCCTCCATCTCACCCTATCCCTAGCATCCTCCTCTGTCACACAAACCTGTGCATGTCCTCCTTCACTATATCCATGAAACCTCTCTGTGGTCTTCTTGTTTTCTTCCTGCCTGGCAGCTCCGTATTCAGAAGCCTTTGTCCAATAAATCCACTGTCCCTCCTCTGCACATCCGAGCCTTGCCTCTCTGACTTTGTCTCCAAATTGCTCAATGTGCTCATTTCTAATCTTGTCCATCCTGGTCACTCCCAATGAACTCTTAACATCTGCAGCTGTGCCACCTCTAGGCCTCCTGTCTTTTTGTTAATGACAGCGTCTCTGAATCATATATCAATGTAGGTCTCACTACCGTATTGTAAACCTTCCCTTGCTGCTATCCTTCTGTCATAAATCATCCCTGACACTCATCTCCACCCGCTCCACCCTGCCTACACTCTCTTCTTAATCTCTCTTATACACAGTCCTTTACTTTGGGTGGTTGACCCCAGGTCTTTAAACTCATCCACCTTCACTACCTCTGCTCCTTGCATCTTAACTGTTACATCTGTCTCCTCTCATTCACACGCATGTATTCTGTCTTGCTTCTACTGACTTTCATTCCTCTTCTCTCCAGTGCATAACTCCACTGTTCCAGGCTCTCTTCCACCTGCTCCCTCTTCTCTCTACAGATCACAATGTCATTTGCAAACATCATAGTCCACAGAGACTCCTGCCTGACCTCACCTGTCAGCCTATCAATCACCATTGCAACCAAGAAGAGGCTCAGAGCCGATGCCTGATATAATCCCACCCTTATCTTGAGCCCATCTGTCATTCCCACCACACACCTCACCACTGTTTCACTGTCCTCATACATGTCCTGCACCACCCGTAAATGCTCACATACGCCACTCCTGACTTCCTCATGCAGTACCACAGTTCCTCTCTTGGCACCCTGTCATATGCTTTCTACAAAGATCTACAAAGACACAATGCAACGCCTTTCTGATCTTCTCTTTAGTTCTCCAGCAACACTCAAAGCAAACTTCTCCGTACCCTTGTTCTAGCATAAAATTTAAGTTGTTTATATACAATTGATCAATATACAGTATTGGGCATCATGTTTTGTTTTTTTTTGTGTTTTGTGTACTTTGTTTTTTTTTTAAATGTTAAAAATAAAATTATTTATCTATCCATATTTTTATTTTTGGGCACTACTAGAGCAGCTTTGCATGATTTACAGTTCAAAATAATCATTGTTTATCTTAAACCAAGTCTTAGTGTAGCCCCCTCAATTCATCCTCTGAAACAAACTGTCTCAGCTCCTGCCCCCTTCATTTAAAATCTCTTTTTATTTTTTTTTTTTATTTTTTTTTTTGGCTGTCACTTGCAAAGTCAGAGACACAGACAGCTTCAGAGTTTTAATTTCTCCTCATAGCTGGCCAGTCACAGCGGGAAGCAGGAGACTGTTGGATTGACAGTTATTGAAACTGTCAGATCCAGCCCTCACACAAAACCAATCCTGATGTTGGATACGTGTGCCCGAATGGGTTTCTGTAACAATTTAACCCTCTGAAAAGCAGGATTATAATTACCAGTTGATGTTCTGATATTACAAGATGGAGTTTGTGAAGTGTTTTTCAGCTTGGATCCATTCACCAGGAACAGCAGGTTACTCATGAATACCAGCTTAATTGAATGAAACGTTGCTGGTGTAAAATAGTCACTTGAGAGGTGGGTAAGTGTGTGTGCACCGACTGACTCAGCAAGAGCCTGCAGTCGTTCTCCTGGCTTTACCTTACTGTTTTCTGGACTCTTTTAAGACCTCTGTGTATGGCTGGATGCTTTGTCACAATAAACTGTATGAATGAGCATAACAGTAATTAAAGGCTTTTAACGTCACAGTGAACATGACAGTTTCATGGAAAAACGAAAAAGGAGCAGCTCCATACACCATGTCAGTCAGAAGTGATCAGATTTTAGTAGTTATAAAAGTCATCTGACAAAAACTTTGATGCATGCCGAGTTGAGTAAGTTGAGCAACTGGAAAAATAATGCAATCACATTTTAATAAGGTAGAAATTATGCATGAGTGTTTTCTTTTCACCCCGTGAAAAACAGCACCGGCAGAGTTTTGTTTGCACTGTCAAAATCATTCCTGTAGGTTTTTTTTCTTGTAAAAAGAAGAGTGTGAATTAAATCACTCTTCTTCTATTCCCATAGAAAAAAAGCTTCTCATAAAGGCTGCATCAAAGATGTCAACCTTGTGTAGATAAAAGGTATCTCTATTACAAATGCCACAGGGTCGTTTGAGTTATACTAGTGACATATAAATAAGAATGGCAAAAATAACAATGGAAGACTGTATTTTTTCCAGCCTCTGATAATATACATATAGATGCACACAGGCATAAAAACAAGTGCTGCCTCACAATGAATCCCTACATCCTTCATCCAAATACCCTTCAATTTATTCCCGACAGCGACACCCTGCATTCTGCAGGAAATAATACCTTGCAATGTCACGTCTTCAGATAATATTTCAATCATGTTGGATAGCAGCAGAAGTGCGCCAATAATGTCCGCCTGTTCTTTTAGAACGTTAAAAATGCCCTTGAGCAACCTCTAGCTGCTCCACTGGAGCATTTCAGTAGAAAACTGCAGCGTTGCTGGACTGCTCTCAGCGGCCACCTGTGTGAGGCAGCGGTTTCCCGACAGCTCCCAAATGTGCATAACCATGTGAGTGTGAAGCAGAACATTGTTGGAAAAAAGCATATGTGTTCTGCCAGACATCCATAGATAAATGAGGAAGAAGAGAAGAAATCAAATGATTGAGAGGTGTCCCCCTCAGGTGGAAGCTGTTTGAAAATAACTTGCTGGATATAAATGACTGACGACCTCTCATGTTCCCCTAAATCCATTATCAATTTTCTGATCTCTTGGCAGGAGTCGGGGAGGCAGTTCATCTTCAAACAGCTATGTTAAAAGCTCAGTGGCCTCCTATCGTGACTGTTTCAGCAAGGGGCAGCTGATATACAGCAGCGAGGAGAAGGTGTGATAGAAAGCATGATGCATCCTACAGGAATCTCAAGTCTGAAGGCCTGGATATACAGTGATTTAAAATGGCCAAATTAAGCAAATGCTTTAATTCCAGTGGCGCTGGCGTTATCAGACCATCTGTGCAGGGAGAGCAAAGGAATCTAAAAACATGTTTAGTGTCGTTCAGCTTAGGTGGAATTTGAATTTGCACCTTTGACCAGTATCAACCTTTGACCTTTGAGGGTGCCAGACCAGACAGCTTTGCAGGGTATTAGCTGTGCTGCACCAGAGAGAAATGCTTATTAACCCTTAGCAAGTTTAATAGCTCACAGGGGCTTCAATAACTTTATATTCGAGAGAAATGGTTGGTAATGATAAACAAATGCCAGCCGAAGGCTAACAGAACAGCAGAGAAGCTGACTGAATAAGCAACACGTAATTAGCATCTACAAATTAGCATGCAATGCCCAACAATCAGTCGATTAACATTTGTAGCTCAATGAAAAGTGTTGTGTAACATTTGTTGCCACATGAAATGGTGAATTTAAAAGTATATGAACATTATTTTTACAAAGATTTTCAATATTTCCTGTAGCTTGTAAAGGTGAGATTTGACAGTGAAATTAAAATTATAGCCATTCAAAAATATTAAGACTGATTTTTTATTTAGTGAAAGCATGTTAAACTGTTTTTGTGAATTGGCACTATATAAATAAAACTGAACTGGATTAATAGGCATGCTGTGTGCTGATGAGATGACCAGCGTGATTAAAAATGAAACAAAGGTTATTACTCGTTTGACCTGATTTTTTTTTTTTAGCTTTTTTAATCTTGCATTTACATTAATGCTTAATTTATGGTACAAATTTTTCAGAAGATTTTTAGCTGTTCTGCACTCAACAGTTGCAATTCTGAACTGAGGTTACAATGACCTCTGTCATTGCCAACAAAGGTTATGTTACAAAGTATTGAGTTGATCTTATTGACCAATTACTTATTTTCCACCATTATTTTAAAAATCCTACAATGAGATTTCCTGGATTTTTTTCCCCTCATTTTGCCTCTCATACCTTTGATGGGAATTACAGACCTATTTCATCTTTCTATGTAGGAGAACTTGCACAATCAGTGGCTGACTAAATACTCTTTTGCCCCCACACAACAAGTTTGCATGAGAAAAAAAATTGGAATTTCATGCTGGTGCACATATGTAACTTGGATGAAGTTACACTTTTTACTAATGCCTACTAATAATCAACCATTCCTCTATGAAGAACAGGTGTAATCAGCTGGAAGTTTTACTTAAACCCACAGAGATGCCATGGCTGGTGCCATTCTCTCTGACTTTCACTCCTTCTGTCTTTAGCGATGATGTGTGTCTCACAAATCAGGACACAGAAGAGATTTGGATGCTTCCTCACCAACCTTGAACAAGAAGGAAAATGGTTCTTCTAGCTGTGATTGATCATCTTTATGGCTTAGTAGAAGCTCAAGGTACAATGCTCGGGCTTTTATTTTTCTCTCCCCACATTCCGATCACCCACAAGAGTCCAATAAGCACACATGCTGATGGCTTTACTTCCCAGCTGTGTAGTGTCTGCGCATATATTGGTTTCCCAAACAGAAATGATTCCCATTTCTCATTTAGACGATGGAACTGAAAAGGGGGACCGTGAGGGGATGTGTTTGAGGTGTTAAGTGTAAAACTGTCACATATGTTTGGATTTGTGTGTGTGTAATAGCATAGCTGGCTCTACTGGGACAACCTTCAGTTTCATTCTGCTGTCGTGCGAAACAGATTGTCTTTAATGGCTGTTTGTGGCACAAAGTTTCAGTTTCTCAAGTGGGAAAGCCTGACTTTCTGTGCAGCAGTGGCTTCCATTGAGAGAACTGTTCTGTCATTTGGTCCATTTCTGTTCCACAGAAAGCTGGAGCTTAGCGATTAGGGTGAAAAATTTGAATAAGAGCTGACAAGTTGTTTATGTGTTCTCTCCTCCATGTATCTGCCTGTCTACTAAAGGCTCTGTTAGTGACAGCACTGTTTTGTAATTTATCAAAAATAAATAAACAATCCGCTGCAAGAACAACGTCTATGCACCGTAGCATGCGGTGAATAGAACCTAGGATTTCCATAAGAGATTCCCTCCAATCTATTAGTTGAATGAGTTTGAGAATATATCTGACATTTTTAGGTTTAATTAATGTGGTCTTAATGACATAATAGTGATATACCTTTTTGTGTTTTCATGCAAAACATGTCTAAATGCTTATTGACTTGAGCCACCTGTATTTGAAATCATAAACTGAATGACTTCATTTGAACTAACATGAAGGAAAAAAGAAAACTCCAATGACTCGTGTCTTTACTTTTAGACTTAGAACTCGACACCGTCCCCAAGCTCAGTTTAAAAGTTTTAATCAGTACACCTTATACTATATTTTTTAAAATAACTTTAATAAATTCATCAAATTAATAGCTCAGAGAAGTGTTGTCCATGCATCAATATGGTTCTGATATGGTCCTGATATTTAGGTTGGCACTTGATCTGTGCCTGAAAAAAATATTGGTCAGGTCATGTCAGTAACGCTGATGGAGAAGAAAAGTTCTCTCACTGAAATGTGGTTTAAAGTCACAGAAACAGTTAGTTGCTAGCTGTCCTCTTTGTGAGTCTCTCACACCAAAACTGTGTTTCGGTTTGTGTTTATTATGATAAAACACAGCTTTACGAAGTTTTGCAAGACTCACAAATCTTCCCCTTTTATCTGCAGAGACAAATGCAATTTTAATGAATCTGTTAATATTAATGGTTCAGTGTATAGCTGGTTATGAATTTATGACTTCAGCTTAAGTAAAGCACAGAGAGTGCTCTTGTTCTCTTGAAGGCTTTTCAACTAATTATGGAAGATGTGTCTGGAAAAATTGCAAGCCTTCAGGGGATTATGAGCTAATCTGAAAACAAAAGGCTTACTTTATTAAGAAGCAAATGTAATTAGAGTGTATCACAATGAATCACTCACTGAGACCAATTTTCTACTCTGTTCCTCTCTACCTGATCCTTTTTGACAGCATTTATCGATACAAGTGGGCAACACTAAATGCTTTTTTTTGCTTTTGTTTCAGAAATCTATCAGATTATGAGAAGTTGAATGAAGTGTTGTCTTTTCAGCAAAGCAGCAACCACAAGGGTTGAAAAATCAAGCCATCATGGAAGTGCCAAAAACTGTAGTTCCTCTAATGGCCACTTGAGGCTGGCTTCAAAAACAGAGCCCATCTGGAAATGCCCGAGTTTGGAATGGAATTTATATACTTAAAGCCGGGCTTTAAAACAAACCTGCTGTATAGTTCTGTGCTCTCTGGATAGTTTCACATTTCATAATAACCGGAAGGTTTTTTTCACTCATTTGGATCTTGTCAAGATTTAAAATTAGAGGTTGCTTTGATTGACATGTGTCAGTACAAGCAGGCAATAACTCCTTGTTTAGAAGTAATTAGCAAGTAGCTGTGTCTGGATGTAGCTTGTTAAGCAAGTTTGCTAGCATTAGCTAATAAATTAGGAATTTCCATCCATCCATCCTCTTCCACCTATCCAATCTGGGGTCATAGAGGGGTCTCAGAGTCCCTCACAGCTGGTACAGCACGAAAGGCAGGGTACACCCTGGACAGGTCACCAGTCTATCACATGGCTAACACAGAGACATTCACATTTGTATCTACAGATAATTAACCCAATCCATGAATGTCTTTGGAATGTGGGAGGAAGCTGGAGTGCTCAGCAGGAACACTTAGAGAACACACCCCACACGGAAAGGGCCCAGGTGGCCAGTGGATTCAAACCCAGGACTCTCTTGATGTGTGGCAACGGTGCCGTCCGTGTTCAAGCTTTATTGATATACCGCCAGTTCACAACTAGGGTCATCTGATGGCTGTTTATATTGTGAAGTAAAGAGCCTACAATATTAAAGCGAGAACTCCAGTGATCAGAAGATCTTTATGAGCAATCACTGGGGAGGACGACAGCAGACCAGTTGGCCACTTGGAAATGAGGAGAAAGCAAAGACTCGTAAAACCCTCTCATCCATATACGGTCACGTCTGGCTCCAATAAAACAACGTAGCTAAGTCTTGCGTAGAGCTCACAAGCACTAAAGATCAGATTTATTCACCCTGAAGATTTTCTTTTCAGAGTGTGCTAGAAGTGACTGTTAAATGTTAGGAGCAAGGAAGTTTTGGTGCCATATTCTCATTACAGTATATATTTATGATCAGAACTCTCACATTCACTTTGAGAATTTATGTTCTGAGTAAGTAAAAGTATTGAGGCAGCAGTCCAAGAGAACAATCAATCTACTGAGCAGTGACCAAACTTGTTTCAAAAAGTATTCTGTCTAGTTTTTAATATAGAGGTTCTATAGAGACTGAAGAACATAAAATCCTTGCTGCTAACTATTATGTGAGCAGCAATGTCAGCAATGTATGATGGATGGTGCCTTCAATGTGTTACAGACACTTTGAAGTGATGGAGATAGCAGCTTTCTTGACAGCTCTGGACCTTCTGTTTTCCGCTCCGTCTCTCCCAGCCGGCGTCACTGCAGAGTGAAAGACAGTGAGAGAGAGGAGGCGCTCCCACATCCGCCTGAAGGCATCCCAACTCCAACCTTATTGTCTGTCATGTTTGCAATTGAATTAAAAACACAGAGGAAGACGGATGATTATTGAAGTTGTTGTTGCAAGAAATCGGGTGGGATTGTAATGAGAGGCTTTTCACTAAGATGTGACTGACAGGGGCATGGCACAGAAGAAAAAGAAAAACGAGATGATCCAGACAAACCGACGTTCATTCCTAGTATGTGACAGGCAGTTGTAAACCCATCAATTCAAATTCCAGCTAGGACAGAAACAGTCTAACAGTGACTATATGCAAGGATTAGAAATGTGTTTTCAAGGAGATATTTTAATTATACACAGCATCACCGAAATCAACCAATATGGACTCGAGACTGCAAAAGTACAAGTAACACCTCATCCGAGATAGCTCTAACCACAAAACTCAACCTGATGAGATCAGTCTTTATGTACAGTTATTCATCTAAACTTTTTTATCTAGATTTAAAGGATGATTTGTGTAATCTGAAAAATGATCTCTCAACTTAAACAAGTGTTGAATGATGCTTGTCCCATTAGCTTCAGCGATTGCTCCAGAATGAAGGCTCTACCTGTTCATCATCTGAACGTCCATCCTTAGCACTGTAGTAAGTTGAAGCAATAAAACTAACAGTAGAACCA
This sequence comes from Pterophyllum scalare, assembly GCA_024447675.2. Taxonomy (NCBI): domain Eukaryota; kingdom Metazoa; phylum Chordata; class Actinopteri; order Cichliformes; family Cichlidae; genus Pterophyllum; species Pterophyllum scalare. Next base: position 115,983 of record JAMQGT020001090.1, on the reverse strand, counting down.
ATTAAATTATGGGCCCAGAGTTTCTAAAGCCAAGAACAGGTGCAGGTGATTATTTCCCTCATGTCATGTAAAAGTGAAAGACTATTTGCTTGGTGATAAAGGCCAAAACACTCCAGGGCTGTCGGGTCAAATCCACACTGGCACTATTTTATTTGAGAGTGTATAGGCATGCTAGTGTGCAGCTGCAGTGACCTAACCCACTCAAAGCAACAACGCTAAGATGCTGATGTTTGGCTAGGACTGCATTTTAGCTAATGTGATATCTAACTTAATGGTTGAAACAATCAAAGAAACAAAAACATCAAATGAGAAAAACAAATCATGTTAGATTCACCGTGGTCCATGGATATTGATAGAAGTTGTAATTGCAGTCCGTAGAATAGCTCGTTTTCATTTTGGAACAAATGTTTAGCTTAAATGACTTCAACCTCGGTAAAAACCAAGAACCAGTGAACTCTTTCGGTTTGGCTGAATTCTGGTCTACTTTATATGTGACTGTTTGGGCTCTCACTTTTCAATACCTCCTGTCCTTGTAGTGAGGTGGATGAAGAGACCTCAGCCAGCAAGTCACTTAGCTGTCATCTCTGCTCAATGGTGGCATGAATCACTAACTCAGCGCAGAGATTGAGATTTTTGGGGCAGCACGGTCACCCATTATGGAAAATAACCCCCCAACCCCACCCCCTGGCCCCTTTATCTGATAGATTTTGAGTGAGCCAAATTATCCATAAATTTGGGACATGGAGTCATAAATGTCAGGAAAAGAGAGGAAAACAGACTGACAAATTCCTTCAGCATGATGGCAGTGCTAATGATTACTGCTGAGAGGACGTCAGAGAGAGAGAGAGAGAGACCAGGATGGAGTAATTGTAAGGCAGTGTTGAAAGCAAATTGAGAGGAAGACGAAGGGTTTGAAAATAGAAAAAAAAGAAGAAAGAAATAGGGGAGAGGTGGTTGGGTGGGTGAATAATAAAGATGAATGTATATGTGGCGCCGCATGCAACTTAATCACTGACTGAAGGAAAAAGGAAGGGGGGGGGAATATGCAGGACAGAGGGAACAAAAGTGGGCTGAGGTGTAGGAACGCATGATTAGCTTAGGATGCCATTGTCTACCCTCATAACTCAAAGTTTTGATGTGCATCCAAATTAAGTTAAATTGTCATCTTCACTATTGAAAAGTATTATGTATAGTCTGGTGAGAATCATAAGCATTGGGCTGAGGAGGTGTGATCAACTACAGCAGCCACATCTGCACCAGAGCCTAACCCTGCCACACCGGGTTCTGGCAAGTCATAGTATAGAAGTGCATAGCATTGCATTTGGAGTTGTTTGGCCAGATACACCTTAGCAATTACCATAGTACTACCACAGATTGTGTTAGCTAAGAACTACCAATAACATCAATGAATCATATTGCCTACAAATGTACTAAAGTTTCACCTTCAGTTAAATTCAGTTCAATTTTATTTATATAGCACAAAATCATAAAAAAACAGTCGCCTCAAGGTGCTTTATATTGTAAGGTAAGGACCCAACAATAATTACAGAGAAAACCCAACAATCAAAACGACCCACCATGAGCAAGCACCTGGCGACAGTGGTAAGGAAAAGCTCCCCTTTAACAGGAAGAAGGTCCGGCAGACCCAGGCTCAGGGAGAGGCAGTCATCTGTCGTGACCAGTCATGGGGTGATGGGGAGAGAGACAGGACACGATGTGGAAGAGAGCCTTTACAGGCTTGAACTTTCTTGACTTTCTCTTCCTTGCAGGTCAGTGGCCTTTCACCCAATCATTCAATGACAAATGGTAAAAAAAAAGTGAAATGAAGTAAACACTAAATAAAGATCAGTTGAAGAATGCAGCCACAAACCAGAGTAACAAGAATGCTTGTTATTTACAACTAGTTCAACTTCATGTCAGTATAGAGAGGGAGAGAGGATACAGAAAAAAATCAGACAGGAAAACACAGAGACAGAAAACTCAAACGAGGGAATAAGACAGTCTTGACTCGCTAGTCCAGAAGAGGAAGATCACACCATGGAAAGAGGCAGACACGCACACTGAGTAGCATGGAGAGAGACAGACCATTATGTCATCTGGGATCACTGAACACTGTAATAGGCTTGAGTCTCATCAGTTGGGCTCGGCTCAGGTCAGCTTGGCTGCAGATTTCTGTGCTGTTTCTTTGCCAACAGCAGCACATGGGAATACGATTCTCCAGCAGACCCAGAACAATCCAAGAAGGTCTCACTTAGCTGGCTTTGGGAGAGAAAAAAAAAAGAAAAGAAGAAATAATAGGTTCACATTTCCCAGTGGCTTCATACTGGCATAATATTTGCCCACTGGTTCATAATGGAACTAAAATGATCTCAGCACCGGAACGTTCTTGGCAAACCCGGCAGAGGGTAGGAACTGTGTCTTCTGCACCAATGTTATTCTCACTGTAATTTTCTCCAAGTATTCTCATTTTTTTTGTTGGAGATTCTACACACAGACCCACTCAGACACACACACACACACACACACACACAGTATACATGCAGAAAATCTCATCGCATTTTGGTTTGGGTAGCAGCTGTGTCTAGTACAACAAAGTAGGTGCTGTTCTGAATAAGGTGCCCATCTGTTTCTAAAATTTTATTCACAATAGCATAAGGGCCGGTACAGCCAGGCACATTTTCCTAAATTATAGCTCAGGACTCATACTTGAGATGCAGAGTTTTCACTTGCATTACAGCTCAAGCTCACATACAGACATGCAGCACATATAAAAATACTTTGAACTTTTGACCAAGCTTTTTTATATAAACAAGATCTCAGAAGGATGACTTTAAAACTCCAATATGTAGTTTTTGAACTGAGACTCAGCACTATCTTTCATTTTACAGAAGACATATATATATTCATGGTCAATAAAAATGTTTTTTTTTAAATAAAACCTGGTATGACTGGAATAGCACTACTAATAATATGTAATGTTATTATGACTCCTACTCTATAAAAGAAAATACATTTTCAGTGTTTGTATCTACATTGTGTATCTAAAGTGTACATTGTAGCTTACTAGCAATATGTTGCACTGGTACTGTATGTGGCATAAATGTATAAAACAGCAGGATTTTACAGCCCTGAGGTAACTTTCCCATTTCATGAATTTCATTTGTGTGTTATCAGAGTGGGTTTTGTTTGTCACACATGAAAAATTGAAATGTATATTTCAAAACTGTGTCTGAAGCATCTTGCTCCCAATGTTTTTGCTAGAAGCTTGGTTGGCTCACAGTGATTATAAATATGCATGTACCAATAGTTGAAATACTGTTCAAAATAACAGTTGTATTAGACTGTCTAATTTCACAGCCGCTCACTTATGGCTTTCACTGTCTCCGAAGGAACCGGGCTATGTAGACCGGGTCCTTTGAAAGGATGCAGCCCCTGAATTTGGACACAGCTTGTATCTGAAGTGGAATGTAAACAACATGGAAAATTTTAGGCTGCTAATGCTGTGATACTATATGCTAATGATATGCAGCCTCTTTCTCATGTCTGATTGGTTTAGCCTGATCATGTGATCATATTGTGCTATGTGATTGGCTATACCTACATGACAGTTATTGACTGAAATGGAGAAAGTGGGGATTTCCCCATATCTAGCAGCTGACCTGGTCACTGAACTGCTGGCAGTAGCTGATAGTGAGAAGCTGGGGAATCCCAATGTTCTGAGTAAAGAGCCAGTTTGTTTATAGTAACATCAGTTCTAGGCTGCAGCCCTGTTGATTAGCCTGTTATGCCAACTTTTGATTGACTGAGCACTGTCTAACATTGTTGGTCAGGGATGACTCATGGCCATAAATAGTACCGACAATGACTCATCATTGAGCAACTTTAAAGCCATACAGACTGCTCAGCATATGCTCAAACGTAACAACATGGTTGCCTTATGATTATACTGTAATGCATTGATATCAGCAGATTATGTCATATGGGTGCATTATGTACTAATATTACTGTACACACGAGTATAATATGATGTGAGTACCTTGTAACTATGCATTATGTCTGGCTTATTGTTATAGATTACATGACAGAAAGACATTACGTAGTATAGTGATTAAATATAATAACAGAATGTCAGTGTCTTACACCATGCTTAAAATTGATTTGATTTAATTATTATTGTTAATATTGAAAACCTATTTTTGCTGGAATATGTATTATATCTTTACTAATTCAGAAGTGACTAAAAGTTTTTGGATGAAAGTTTAGGACAAGGCCTCCAAATTAGTGCAAGATAGTTTTGCAGAAGGTAATAAGATGTCTGTGTTGTTTAAAAGTTGCATGAAAATACTTCACAGTTTAGTGCAGGATAAACAGGTCAGCTTGCCGTACTGTTTTGAATTTAGAGTAAACCTCTGTGTTGGACTGGTGCACATCGACTGTGGTGTTCATGGTCACAGTTAAGTTACATGAAGTGTAGAAGAGATTAATTTGAATTTATGCTGATGATGCTTAGCTGATGCTTACTCAATTCAACCTTTATACCAACTGTATAGGTCTAGTATAAAGACAATATAAACAGTATACTGTCAGAGACGGAAGTCAGCCAAAATAGGTCGTGAAATATTGGGTTGAATTCAGCTCTTCCACAAAGAGCAGTAAACCTCAGAGCAGCAGCATCACGATAGCTGACCATAGTCAGTACACAAAGAAAATCTAGTATTAGAATTTAGATTGGAATAAAGTTTGTATTTTCATGTAATATTATTGTATTAATATAGCACAAGGTTCAGTTAGATTTGCACAAAAATAGCTAGTATAAATGTCTTCCAAAGAGCTAGAGTATTTTTTATACACATGTATCTGTACTTGTGCCACCTCTGCATGCTGCTGAACAATTTAACAGGCACTTTAAATCAAATCTCCCTCCTGAAAGAAGTATTCGAGACAAAATGTCCTCCAAATCGAATGATAGTATCAATCATTTGTTCCAAAGTGAGCACTCCTACATGCGGCTTTGCGTGTCACGTTGTCAGATCCGCGTGTAATGTGGCTGTAGCTCAGGAGGTAGAGCGGGCCACCTACTAATCGGAAGGTTGGTGGTTTAATCCCTACTAGAAGTCACTTAATTTTATTTGAAAACATAGGTATTGGCCGTAAAGCACGCCTAGACAAATGACCTTTGAGGTAGTTTTTTTTAAAGGCGGACAGGCTCAGTACAGGTATCCAGATGATCAAAAGCACTTTCACCTGAAAATACAATCAAAAAACAACTATTGATATGACACCGAGGTTATTTTGCACAGATATGATTAGAGCTGCGCCTTAAAATTTTAGCTCAAACTTTTGTGCTCCATCGGCACACAAATAACAGTTTAAACGAAGTGACACAAATGTTTCCTTACACACAGGTTTCCTTACTTTCCTTACTTTACAGAAGGATAGTAATAATTAAAAAATAAAAAGGCAATGCTTGGTCTTATGTTGCATTAAACTTTGGTGTAAATTACCTCTATAGCTCTCTTTTTAGGAAGATTTAAAAATGACCATGCTTTTATTGGTCTGTTCAACTTGTGATTATTGATGCTCTCTTAACTTGTTTAGTTTTTAAAGATGGTCATCTGTATGTGATGCCATGCAGTAAATTGTCATATAAGTAGTCCGAGTGGGATTCTAATGGACAGGTGAATGAGTATAACTGCAGTTTGAAGCACAGGTATTTGCTTAGTAATAGTGATTCATTATAACGTAACAGCATTTTTTGTTTCTAATGAGACATGAAACTCACCAGCTTCTCAGTCATATTATTTTTTCTGCCAGCAGGGGTAAAATAGAATGTGATGAAAAGGTTTTCACTGCTCAAAAAATTGTATTGTGATAAATTACCTGAGACTGTCTAACTTTGTTGTTCTCTCTTTCTCCACTCCCCTCCTCCCTTGTCTCTGCTGAACTCCTTGCAGATGAATTCAAAGCCTTCCTGAAGCGATTGCCCACTGACCGCTTCCTGAATGTGTCCATGATAGCCAAGCTCTGGTCAGCTGACTTATCCCTTCAAAAACGCTATGCCCAGCTGGAGGCCAGCACCGCCCTCGTGCTGGGCAAAGCCCAGAAGATCATCAGGAAACTGTTCACACTGAGCAAACGCTGCCCCAAACAGCCTCGCATCAGTCTGCCCCAACAAAGGTAGCCCACTGGGACACACTGACAGAACAAACTAAATGAAGACATCATTTGTCATTACTGGGAATGTGTCTGGCCGCTGTGTGCTGCTTCATTATAGCTGTAGGCTCTGTAACAGCCCCACCTCAAAGAGGTGCACTCAGGAAAAATCCAGTTATGTGTATGGAAAGAGCTAAACTTTGCATTTAGCAAACACTAAAAGGTGCACATATCAGAATGTGAAAAAGACACAAACTTGTTCGTTTTAACCTGATTTCTATATAAAATATTTGCTGATTGCACTGGAATTACATGGGTTTCAGCCTTGGGTTGTTGCTGTTTCCAGTTATACAGTACACCATCTTTCCCTTTTAAAAGCACTTGGGCTATTTGACTGGCCACTTTGCCTAAATTCTCCACGGCATAGAGTCAACAACATTCATTACAGATTTTCGTCCATGCTCACATAATAGCATCAAGCAGTCGCTGCAGATTTGTCCGCCGCACATCGTCAATAGAGCAAAGGTGCTATATTGAACCGAGATGTTCTGACCTCGGAGGCCATTTGAGGACAGTGAACTCACTGTCACATTCAAGAAAGCAGTTTGAGATGATCTGAACTTTGTGAAATGGCATATGGAAGCAGCCATCAGGAGATGGGTACACTGTGGTCATAAATGGATGGGCATGGTCAGCAACAGTACTCTTTAACCCCTTGACGCCTAGTGTATCATATTTGATGCATATGTTTTTGTGAGGTTTTGAGTCTTCTACACTATCAATGTGATTTTTTTTTCCCCTTCTGAAAAACCTAAATGAATTGCACAATATATTTTTAAGTAATAAATTGCAAAAAACAAAAAAGAAGCCAATAGTAGCAAAGATGATACAAATTAAAACCCATACAGTATATGGACATTAGCATTTTAATATTTAATTTCTTTTCAGTGTTCTATACATTGTGCATTTAGAGATGCTCTTCTGCAAGTCATGGTTGTAATGAGTGGTTATTTGAAAACAGAAAAAAAATTCTTTGATATTAATAGTGCAGAAGGGTATAAATTATTTAAGGCATCGGATCCTTACATTCAAACAGCAGTATCTCTGTGTGTGTGTGTGTGTGTGTGTGTTTAAAGGTTAGGGAAAGTGCATGGTCAAGTTTCTCTGGTCTCATGCTTTTAAAGAGGTGAGATGGTAAGCTATTTTAGCCACCTTTTGAGTTTATACTGTAGCTGCACCTGCACTGCAACCTGCACTTGTAGGTTCTGAAAATGCATACAGTATGCAAATGTTGTTCTCTCGCCTTCTTTTTTTTTTTTTATAAATATGATCGACTTTGCACACCAGTTTCACCTTGCATGCGCATGTTCAGAACAATTATGACTGGTCTTCATCTAACATGATCGGACTCTCACTTTCTTTTGGCCTGAGGACAAGCTCATAGTGAATGGATGCTTCAACAAAACTAGGGTTGCTGCTCAATGTGATTTTTTTTTTCTTTTTGTATTAGCTCTATTGTCTAATGGCGGATATTGTAGTTGTGCTTCACCTTAAATTGAAATAATTTATCATTCTGATTCAGCATCGTGTTTTGGTGGCCCTTTTGTTTTAACTGCTTTTTTTCTATGATGGCCTGCTTGAAGTATGTACATGACAAATCTCAGTACAATGGCATAGAAACCCCACATTTTGGCAACATAATTGGACAGTTTGGCTTATGTCAAGCTTGTGTTAAGTCGTGTTTTTTTTTTTATTTGTGAAGGAAGACATTTAAATCACTTTAGTTTAAAATTAAAACAATATATTAATATTTAATATATTAAAGAATCAGAAGAATTACATGTACATGGGCAATCTTGGTTCAGGAAATCACAGGCCATCCCAGCAGCTGGCTGTGGCTCCCCTCCCCAAGAAGAGCAAAGATTCTAGGCTAAACATAACACTTTGTACTACCACTGTCTACAAGCAAAACAGACACGATGAGCTGCGGTTTGGTATTCGTCGTTGGTCTGTCCAGTGGCTGGCTTTCATAGCTCACATTTCTTCCATCAGTGATCAAAGCCCTGTAAAAGAAGCACATTCCTTCCTGCTCTGATGTTTTCCTAATCATTGCAAGGCAGTTTTATCCAGCTTAATAACAGGACATGGTGACATTTACTCACTCTCCTGTACACCTAATTGTACATATTGTGGCAAAACCCTTAAGGATAAGAAACATATTTTCCCCAGAAGGCCATAAAAACAAGATAAACATGTTCCCCAAAAGCAGTGAAGTCAGCATGGTATCCACTAGTTCACTATCTGTCTGCTCTCCATCTAATTAAATTTTTTATTTAATTCTCTATTATTTGCTTCGGCTACTACTTATTAATTCTTTTATTATGTCTTTATAATCTCTTATTATCCCTTACGCATTATCAATTTGTTCATAGAGTAAAAAATACTACCCAACACTTGTCTAACTTGTTATGAGAAAGAAAATACATTGAATTATAAACTTTGAGATGTTTATAATCACAAATGGCAGTTGCTGTCCCAACAAGGTTAAGAGCCACATCTGGCACTGAGTTCCAGAATCAACTAATATGGAGGTAATTCCTAGGGACACAGCCATCTGGCCCCAACTGGTCGCAGCATGTGACCGCCCCTCCCTAAACCTCATTCTGTCTGAGGTTTCTTCCTGTTAAAAGGGAGTTTTTCCTTCCCACTGTCTCCAAGTGCTTGCTCATAGGGGGTTGTTTTGACTGTTGGATTTTCGTTGTAATTGCTGTAGGGTCTTTACCTTACAATATAAAGTGCATTGGGCCAATTGTTGTGATTTGGCGCTAAATAAAACTGAATAGAATTTAAAGTGGAACTCTGCAGACATGCCCGCTGATAAGCCATTTCGGCTGAACAGACAGAGAAAAGAGTGCCACCTTTGTTAAATCCACCATTTTCTAACCATACGATAGCCTGACTGAATGCCGTAACTGGAATGAGTTCTGTATCTGACTTTAGTGCAAAAGTCTCTTACAAGCTGTCATTGCATTGCAGTTGTTTTTTTTAATTTTTTTTTTGTTTTTTTGTTTTTTTGTTTTCTTTCTTTTTCATAAAGGAGAAATGAAGACATACCTGGAGAAAAGGAAGCTGGATGAGAAAAGATGTGAATGCTGAGAATAAAAAAAATGTGCAGGTGAAGTAGAGAGACAGGGAAAAGACAGGGAAGATATATAGGTAGGTAAGAAATTATAGGAGAAAGATGTGCTGACAGCATGAAGAGAAGAGAAGAGAAGAGAAGAGAAGAGGGTCTAGTTACAGGTTGTGGGGGCCTTTGTAGGGTGAGGTACATGGTACTGTGGCATGCTGTAATCAAGTCCTCTCTCAGACTGACAGCTTGGCACTTGTTTACAGAGGATTTTAATTTCCCTGACAGTCCTTTCCCTCCACCAATCACTCCATCTTCCCTTCGCACACTCTGTCTCGAGTCTTGTCTTTATTTTTCTCCCTCAGTTACCTTTGTGTCGCCTTGCTCTCTCTCTCCTGTCTCTGTCTATCTTACTCTGTCACTCAGTCGTAACCCTGTTTGTGCCGGCAACAAGTTAATGATGGCTGCTACAGCTGAAAAAGCTCCCTGTTTTCTTTTGCACAAATCCATTTGTTTTATCATCATTCATTTTTGTCTATTTACACAGGCCTGAGGGGGGAGGAAGTGCTGGAGCATTTGGGCAATTTTGTGTGTTATTTCCCAAGCTTAGCCTGGGGATAGAATCTCTGCAGAGCTAATTTTCAGTCTGATCTTGTTGCTACTGTTAGTGAACCAGAGTAGATGGTAATTTATGTATGGCTATATTTCCATCCCTACTTCAGTCATACTGAACCCCAAGCCTTCTACAAAAAGGTGTCGAGTCATTATAGTTAGTAATTCTTTGTATTAATAACGATGGATTCATTTCATTCACTTCTTGAAAATTTGGTCAGTGCAAGCTAAGGGCATCCTCACTTAGAGCTAATGCCTACAGTTTTGCCCTTTCTTGTTCTTAGATGAAAGCATGCAGTTTGAGCTAAAACAAAGCCCACGATTGGCCACGATGTGCAAACAGAATTATGCCAAAAAGATTCCTCCAAATGTTTCCAAATTTTTCACCACATAGTTTCGTTTAACAAATTTTCTTTTTTGAGGGGCAAGTGGTCTGTATGTGTATAGATAGCAATTATTTTGCAATCTTTTTTTTTTTTTTTTTTGGCCACAGTGGCATTATTGGCAGTAAAGAGAGACGGGAAACGGGGGAAGACACGCAGGCAAACTGGCGACAAGCCGGGACTCAAACCCGCGCTGCCCGCACCGCAAGGCAGCATATGCATTTGGTCGCCTGCTCCACCCGTGAGGCACCCGGGGACCCAATTTTGCAATCTCTTTAAAAAATCAAGAAATACCTATGAAATCATGGCCAAAAGTAAAAATAAAAATGTGATTTATTTGGCAAATCATTGACACTTATAGTAAAGAACAATCATCAGCATTGCAGGAACGTAAAAAAAATATTCATCCACTCAATAGATTGAGTTGTGACAGTAGCTGACAATAGATTGGCTTGTGTGGCTTTTATTTATTTAATTATTTTTCATGGTTTTCAGTTTACATTGTTCTAATCCTTATTCCCATGGCAGGAAGCAGCTCTGTTCTTGTTAAGTTAATTTGCCACAATTGAGCAGAGTTAAAGAAATACTGTTCTGCTTTTTTCACTTTACCTCTTTAACCTGGGAAGCCACCTCACACTCAGAATGCACACTGACAATTACATTTGGATGAGTGATGGTGGGCGCTTCATTCTGTTTTATTGCAGTTTCCAGGTTTTGCACATCTTTTCTTTTCTCTGAGCTTCGCTTCATGGGTTTGGGCAAGTTCACCCTAGTGTTTTTTTTTTTTTTTGGATTTGTTTCCAGAATCTCTTTTTCCAATTTAATTTTCTCAAACTTGAGCTCCAGCTCACTGACTTTTTCTCGTAGCTTTGTCTGTCATCTGCTCAGCTTCAGTTCCAGGTCCCTGAACTTTGTGTTTCAAAGTTCAAACTATTTCTGTTCCTGCAGTAAAGCAAGAAGACTAAAAACAATGATACTACAGAATTACTCTGAGAATTTGAATTTTTGAAGATTTATTACACTGTCATGAACCTCTGTGTGGCAGGCAGGAGATGGACCCAAAATGCTGGATATACCAGATGTAAACTGAAAGAGCAGCTTCAATGTTTTGGAGTGGAGTTTTTACTTAATACAGACAGACAGGAGCTATTTCAGGTCTGAGAGACACAAGCCTGACACAGGGACAGGAATAAGGAATGAAATGGAAATATAAAAGGAAAAAAAAAACAAACTTATCAGCTAAAGCCAGCAGAGAACAAAAGGCACAGAAACAGAATCATAATCAGCACCACAATGTAAACATAATGCCATAACCAGAAAGCCAAACAACAATACAGAATATGGAACCAAAACACAAACATAAACAAGGACACAAAACCAGAAAAGTCCCAAACATCCCATGAGATGCATAGTATTTAGATTTAGCTACTACAAAAGGTAACCTCTTTATATGTATGTTACCACTAAGTTTAATTAAAGACATTATGATAATAAAAGAATTTTTAAAAAGATGTTGGCACTCACATTTATTAACCAACATTCCCTACTAGCTACTACCTGGAAAAACCAGGTAGCTGCTGACTTTGGTACTTCAAGATGGCAATAAAATGGGCATAAAACGCCAATGAGACAGAATCATTTTTCGATTTAATAGGGTAGATTTGGCAGATCTAAAAGAGGGCATAATAATTTATAAATAACAAGTACTGATGTAAAATTGTTCATGCATACAAATAAATATAGCAAAGCAATTAACAGTAATGAAAAGGGATTGTAGCTCACTACATGAGTAGACTTGTAAGGCCAAGATGATGTGCCTACACCGTGCTATCGGTAGTCCATTACTAGACCCTACCCATAACCCAATGCTAACCCTAACCCCAGCGCCATGACTGCCACAGGCAAGCAGGCATCAGGCAGTTGGCATGCTGACCACCGGAATGAATGCTGCAAGAATTGTAATACATACTACTCCGGGACAATGTGCACCCAAAAAGTGGGTCTTGAAAGTGAAAAATGTGTACAGTAGAAATCGTCTAAGTCAAAGTTGCACAAATCGGATTTTTGCTCTAGTTGGATGGCTTCCTCAGGTCCATTTGAATCAGACTTAGGCAATTTTTACTGTATTTTTTTTTTTTACCTATCATTAGAGTAACATCAGGTGTCTATTTACTAATGTTTTTGTTTTTATGGTACAACTTGTCATAATTGCTCAATCTAGCATGAAAGTTGAATGAAAACAGCATTTTCTTAATCTTTGTGAATTTCAGCTAGGATTGCTTTAATTCTTTTTCATGTTTTAACTTGTCAGTACTTTGACATTTTTCAATGTCGCTTTCCTAAATAACAGATCCTGATTCATTTTTATGTATGAAAGGCCAGTGGCAGTGTCAGACTTTTATCTTGAATAATTTTTGAGATATGCATGTTCAAACACAGTCTCCAATTCCAAAGTGTGGAAAAAAACATGCTGGAAGCAGAAAGCCCACAATGATGTGAGACGGAATGACCCTGAAGGGAGTCAATAAGGAAATAAAATGATTGGTTTTAGTTTTTGTATAGGTCCTTTTTCCCTTCAAGGGTTCTTTGTTTTTACGTCTTTGGTTGTTGATGATGGTCATTGTTGCTGGCTTCATCCCACAGATGTATGCCAGTCATTGTGAAAGGTATTATTATAGGACACCATGACTAGCACGTTACACATTGCTTACCAAACTGTTGGTAAAACCAAACATGCTAACTGCATCGGTGTATCTTCTCTTTTCCGTCTGCAGGCCTGTTGGTTTTTGGCTGACCAGGGCTCAGTCTCTGCTCTACTGCAATGACCATGGAATGCTTGGCTCCTTCGCCGAGGAGGTGAGGAGCTGTAGCTGCCCTGTGGAGCAGCCCGCTTGCCAGGGAGTCATTCCCTGCGTTGTGGGCACCTCCTCCACCTCCTGTGCCCTCTGCGCCACTGACAACGCCACCCGCTGTGGAGCCTGTCACCATGGCAACATTCTCCATCTTGGTTCCTGCCGACCTAGCATTGCTGCGTCCCTAGATCATTATCTGAACTTTGACTTGGACATGCCTGATGCTGAGGTTCTCAAAGCCCTGCATTTATATATGCCACTGGTTCTCAAACCTCTGTGGGCCAAGTTCAATAAGATAGATTATAATATATATGCAGCAAAATGGTATTATTGTAATTGCTATTGTAAAATATTGTACTGATCTAACATGAAGTACCAGTATCAAGTTGGGATATTGTTTTGTTACAGCAGGTAAAAACAGTTAAGTTCAGCACAACAGATATAACAAACTGCTTAAATAAGCAGGCGTTGTTTTGCAGATACATGCAGATGTTTTTGTTCAAAAATTTCTTAAAGCTGACTTTTTCTCATAGTAAAGGTTGCCAGTCCGTCCTCTAGTCTACCAGAATACAAAATTTTTGTTTTTAATCAAAATTGTTCCTTAAAATTCGTTGAACATTTTCAATGAATTTTAAACACCTACTGCAACTCTTAAAGAGCTTTAAAAGTCTGACGAAGGTGGTGGTTGGAAATTAAAATTAGTAATAGCTCAGTTTGAGAACCAGTGCATTCATTATGTCTCTGCTTACTGCACTGAATGCAACCTCACAGTTTCTTAATCCTTCTGCAGGTGAAGTACCTGCTTCAGCGACTGGACAGCAGAATAGAAGTCCATGCCATCTACATCAGCAATGATGTCCGCCTGGGAAGTTGGTTCAATCCTGCCTGGAGGAAGAGGATGCTACTAACACTCAAGAGTAACAAAAACAAGTCCAACCTCATCCACATGCTGATGGGCATTTCTTTCCAGATATGCTCGACTAAAAATTCAACACTGGAACCTGTGCCTGCTGTTTATGTGAATCCTTTTGGGGGAAGTCACTCAGAGAGCTGGTTCATGCCAGTGAACCAGCCTGACTTCCCTAACTGGGAGAGAACTCGACTGGACAGCATCACCACTGCACAGTGTTACAACTGGACCCTGTCTCTGGGCAGCAAGTGGAAATCGTTTTTTGAAACAGTGCACATCTACCTGAGAAGCCGCATAGTCACAGATGATCCAACACTCGAATGAAACTCTCTTCTACGAGCCATTGGACTTAGATGATCAGACCTCCAACCTGGGCTACATGAAGATCAACACGCTTAAGGTCTTCGGATACAGCATGCACTTTGACCCTGAGGGCATCAAGGATCTGATTCTTCAGCTGGACTACCCCTACACACAGGGGACGCAGGACGCCGCCTTTCTGATGTTACTGGAGATGAGAGACCGAATTAACCGGCTATCCCCACCAGCACCACAGCCATTTGATCTGTTTTCGTGTCTACTGCGCCACCGCCTCAAGCTGTCGGCCGGAGAGGTGGTACGAATCAAGGACTCTCTGCAGATCTTCAATTCCAAGCTTCCTAATGCTTCTCCTGAACCTGAGTTGGCACAGCTCTGCAGCTAGCTAGTTTAACACAATAGCAAGGTTCACGAGTGACGCTGCTCATAGAAAGTGGAATTGCTGCTTCAGGGACAACCCTACTGAGTTGGATTTTTGGACCTAAATCATCTGGATTAGCATAATCTGAGGAAGGTTGAATGCAGGGCCTTTTTTTTGGTGAAAGTCGACTGGTTTTCTGGTCTTAAATTTTTATCTTTGAAAAATGGCATCATGTCCTTGACTTTTGGGAGAACGACTCATACTTTGACTCCATTCAGGAGGCTGTACTGGACCTGCAAGGAAGTTTACTTTTGCTATTACTGCCCTGCAAACTGTGTGACTGGACAAGGCTAAACAGGTTTCTTTCACTGGCAAGTTTTTGTGATTTGGAACATTAGAAATACAATGAGCATACATAAGACCCCTGCCTTGCAAAGACAAAAATGGTTTTCATATATAAAAAGAAACTCTTAAGGGGGTCTTCAAAAGTTAGTGAAAGAGGATTTCCCCTTTTCTAACCCTATTTTCTTTGGGTACAGAACAATCTTGAGGGAAGGGAAAACGGGATAATTATATATATGTGGTGAATGAGTTGTTATGTTATGCTTAACAGTTTAAAATTTGATAATCCTGAACCCTGTCACTGTCTTTGAATATTTCTTTTTAATCCCTACCTTCCATTTTATCTGGCATTTGAAAACTTGTATCTATGCTTAACATCTGAGTGAGAAGCCTGTTAGTGATGTTCTGTCCTTGGTGGCGTGTCTGTACCAAAAGAAGGTAACACATTGGCAATTTGAATGGCAAAAATAATCGTAAATGTTGAGTTATTATTCTTTCACTTTTGAGCTGAAAAATCATAATGAAACCTTCTGATGTGGTAACAAAAAGGTCTGCGGATATAGCGCTGTAAATAATGCTCCATCTAACCCAGGTTGTGGACAAGTGCACATTGCTTTTTAGATAACCGAGTTCAAAGACCAAAAAAAATGTTTATAACAAAACAAACTCATGCCTTATATGGAGAGTCAATGTTAAGATAAGAAGCACATTTAGTTTCTGTGTTTGGTTTACCCGCAAAGGTTGTATTGCTTTTTATATTTCAATATTTCTACCAAGACAGAACAACAGACACATTCTCCAGAGTACGTGGTAATGTAGCTTTTCCATGTAAATGCCAGTCACTCGTTCTGCAGGTACTCGTTTTGATTTGGTGTTGTGAAACTTTTGAATCACCACTCACAGTGCACACCAGTACATGCATACTGTAATTGTTCTGCAAAATCCTCCAATGAGATAAACGTTCAAGTAAATAATAGAACTTGTTTGAATTCATGGTTTTAAAAAGTTTTCAATGGTTCGGTTAGTCTCAGGTCAATGAAACTTTTGTTTTTTTGTTTTTTCCTTTTTTTGACATATGGGTCCAATGTCAGCTGCAGTTACCACGGCAACCGGAGATACAAGGTTTCTGTGGGGCAGTGATGGTACTATAGAAAGCTGCAAACTTAACCAGGATGATACCTGTTATGATTTTACATTTGCTTCACTAATTTCTCACTGAAAGTTAGCAAACCTTGTATGACATTATCAGCAGTTCTTCTGTGCTCAGCTTGCTTAAGTAAAAACAAAGTGATTTATCTATCTCAGAGCCTTTTCCTTATTTTTAATCCTCACTGTTATGTGGGCTAAGAAATAATATATTTAACGCAGTATAATAGACATAAGCCTTCACAACTCACAGACTTGGTGAGATTAAATGAAAATGGTGACGTGCAGTGGTGGTGGTGGTTGTGGTCAGATCTAGCGGTGGTGGTAAGGGGAGGGGTTGACACACTAGACCCAGTCCCCTTACCACCACCAACTGCTCATTGTTATAGTCTAAGCACTTTTTTTCTTTATTTCAAACTAAATCTTGCAAAAGGAATTTCTTGCTAAATAGCAAGTGTCACGCTATTAGCTCAGATCTTTCTTAATTGGTTATATCTGCTTCCAGTTTATCTAATGGGTGCCAGCCAGCATTATCAACCAGGAAATTGGGCAACTAATCAAAAAAAAATGCAGCCTTAGTTTTCTTTTCTTCTACACCCTTTCTTCTATCCACGGTTCATGCAAACAAGAATACTATTGTCACTAAACTTAAATGGAAGTGCACAATATTGTAAAAAAAAAAAAAACCCAAAAAACCCCCACTAATAACACTCATTCATTAATATGTGCATGGAAATGTTCTTACTGTACCCACAAAAATAAATGCACACAGAAAATTGGATAAACATGGACACTGCCCAAAGAAATAACCTTGATGTTGATAATGGAGAAGGTGAAGAAAACAGCTGGAAGACAAGGGCCACTTAAGTCTTGTAAGTCTTTGTACTTTGTTACTGTACTTAAAAAAAATCCTACAAATGACAGCAAGGATCCAAGCAATCTGACATTCCCCTGTGAGCAAGCACTTTGTGATGCTGAGGAGGAAGAACTCCCTTTTCACAGGAAGAGACCTGTGGTAGAACCAGGCTCAGAGAGGGGCAGCGATCAACTGTGACCAGTTGAGATGTGAGGGGAATTCAGAAACACAGAGGGACAATAAACGGTAAATAGTAGCACAAAGAGTGGCAGAAAATTATTCAGGGAATCATGGGAGGACCCCCTGCAGCCTGAGCCTAGAGCAGCATGACCAACAGAGGGTTCAGGGTCACCTGATCCAGCCATAACTATAACCTTTATCCAAAAGGAAAGTTTTTAAGACGGCAGCATGGTGGCGCAGTGGTTAGCACCGGTCTCTACCTCCGGTACCCGCTGAGTTGTCTGTCTTTCTGTGTTAGCCCTGCGACAGACTGGTGACTTGTCCAGGGTGTACCCCACATCTTGCCCCATAGCAGCTGAGATAGCCCCCCCTCCCCCACACACAGACACACATACACGTGCGCGCGCATACACACACACACACACACACACACACACAAGACCTTGAATTCTTGAATTGGATAAGGAGAAAAATATGGATGGATGGATGGATGGATGGATGGAAAGGTTTAAGAGTGACAGGTGACCCGATGGGTGAAGACTCTAGAACCCACAGGTAAGCCACAGGTAGCCTGAGAGCAAAGTGCTCTATTAGGATAATATGAGTCTTAATGATGGGACATGATCATTCACATTCAATTCGGGATTTAACAGGGAACCAATGAAATGTAGCCAGAGGGAGAAATATGGTCTTTCTTTTTACTCCCACTCTCACTGCAACACTTTTTACCAAGAAACTTTTAGAACAACCTGATAATATGGAATTACAACAGTCCAGCCTAGCAGTAAGAAATGTCCCTTTTCAGCACCACTCTGAGATTGGATGTTTCTAGTTGTGATAACAATACACAGAAAAAAGAAGACAGTCCTAGAGATGGAATTTCAGAAAAACAATACACCACAGTTTTATGCTAGGCTGAGATGGTAAAGTTGAAAAATGTTCAGTTAGAGAAGTTGAATGATGAATACAGATATGTATGAAGAGAAAAGACAGACAGACAAAGTTTCTACAAAAGCCTACATGAACAAAGAAATGTGACAATTTTCATCATAATTTCCACCATTTGTTATTTGACTGGCATTTATATAATTATACCATCGCATTGTGCACTTTTCTTCTTCAGTGCCACATAACACTAGAGAAATATCTCCACCGCTATCTTATTGCATTGCATCCAGTTCCTAAGATCTAACAGCAGCTCTGAATATGTATTAAAAATAGTAAATAAAGGCTGGTTTACATGCACAACATTTTCTAAGACTTTTTTTTTCAAGCAAAGGTCACCTCAGCAGAATTTATGATAACCCTCTCTTAACCTCTTCACGTTCACCCAGGGGTAGGGGTAGGTTTTGGTTAACCCTCTGAGGTCTATATCATCATCAGTGACTGCTCTAACCCTTACCCTATGCTATAAGAGTATTTAATTTTTGTTCTTTTTAAAAATAGTTCTCTGAGGTGTGTGGAACTGGCATGCATAATTTCTTTCTCTTTGCCTCCTAAATATAGGGTATGGGTCATTACTGCTGATGGCCTAGAGTTCAGAGAGCTAATCTCAAGTCCTTTTTTTTATATAGAATTTTCATCCATTTTGAACACCCAGATGGAAAAACTTTCAAGAGAAAAAACTCTGATGCCAAAATGTGTAAGACTTTATTTAAAATGTGCCATCTTCTGGCTTCTGAAATAAATGCTTCTTTAGCATGTCACTAAAGCAGAGCTCAGCCCTAGACAGGTCACCAGTGACTTAGTGGATGTTAAGAGATTAACATGCTGTTACTGTTTCTCTACAGAATAGTTTCTTCAAATTTTCTCACCTGGATCTTCAGTAAGGCGAGAATTGGCACTGCATATAAATTGCTAAAATGACATTGAAGCTATGACTTTGGCGTGGTGAGATTGTTACATGCAACACCAAAATGTTCAATATAATGGATGCACAAACTTCCAATTACCCTCAGCTCTTCATAATAAGATGAATGTCCCCTAATATATGGAAGGCAGTGTTTTTTTTTTTTGTAAGATGAAAAGCCAATTTCCTGGGTTGTCAGGGCGCAAACAGGAACCAAATGTACACTGTCACATTACATCAGGCTGCTGGTTTATCTGCTGGAGGAAGCAAGGGAGGAATGGGAAGAGAGAGACAGGAAGAGTGACAGAGATGAGGTGAGACAGTGCTACATTGGCCAGCTCAAGCTGTCTGTATTTTTTTCCCTCTTCCCCATAATGATGTGGGGAAGGACTCACTCTGCATTGGGTTAATAAACAGTTATTCATCTTCAGCATGGCACCCAGGAAACAGGAGTGGGTTTGCCCTTGGGCTAATCTTCAGGCCTGTGGAAGACAGCCAATCCATCAGAGGACTATTTAGACTGCAGACTGCAAACTTTCTGGACCTCCCAAAAGAAGCGAAGGGAAGCGGGAGAGAATGAGAGGGTGACTGAGGAGGGAGTAGATGACATAGAGCGAGAGATGGAGGGAAGATAAGGTTAAAAGAAAGTGGGAGGGAATGAAAAGGTGAGGAGGGTTGGGCTCCTAGTTCCACAGTGATTTATGATGTTTAGAAAGTCAGACTGTTTGAATTAATGAGGTAGAATTGGTCAAATCGACTAGTGTGTCTGTGTGTGTATCTGTGAGAGAGAGAGAGCCTGTAGACTTTGCTTGTGTACCTGTAGGTCATTTGGCATAGTCATCAATAATGGTGTAGATTTGAGGGTTTGAAATTACTTTCAAATTACATTATTACAAATGTATCCAGAGAAATGATTCATGTTTGGCAACGGTGCGAGGCAAGCATTTAAATGCAAAGTTGGAGCTTATTTGACCTTGACTGAGAGCGAGGCAGACGCGGAGCCGGTTGTTCTTATCATACTGTAAGGTGGTTGACTGTAAGTGCATCAACAGCAACATCATGGCTGACAAATCTGAAATTCAGGTTTCACGGAGCTCATCAGTTTCACATGACAGCCTGCAAAAACATCCAAAAAAAATAATTTATTCTCTATATTGCTTCCCAAGACTCACTGGGCAAACACATTTATTACCTCCGACCAAGAACAGACAAGGTCACATTACAAATTCACTGGTGCTGCAGAAGCCTTTTTTTTCTGTGTCAGCATTTTGAAGACAAACTACAATGAAAAATTGCCTGTTAGCTCTGACAAAATTACACGTCTGAACACATCACGTTCTATTTAACAAAACATGGTAAAAAAATAAATCACACTAACAAGTTTTTTTTTCTTTACATGTACTGCAGAATTTTTAGAGGCAGCATTCTGTTTCTCAGCGTAAAACTTACAACTACTGACACGTCCTAACAATGCCGGTGTCTATTCCATTAGCAACAGCTACAGCAAAAACATCTTGAAGATAACCCTTTTTTGACAGTGGAAAGGTTGCAAACTAAATAAGTGACAATAAAATTACAAAATGAACAATTTTCTGGCATAAACAGCAGCTTATATATGCATTACTGTATGGACTATGGACATTTTCACAGTGGCCATCAGTTCTAAGCTATTACTTGTGACATGCATCAAATATTGATGTTGCAGGCAACTGAACTAGACTATAGAGTGCAGTAGTATAGTTTATTTTGTTGCAAACAGAACATAAAACATAAATTATAATTATCCCCCTTTTAAATACGTAATAATACTGGTTTGATTGCCATCCTGCTTAGGATGGGAATCAGAAAAAGAAGTTTAACCGTCTATTACAGAAAGCTCTACTAATGCAATGCGGGGATCAAGGGTGGGCCCAGAGTTCCAAGTGAACACAGGAGTGGACAGGCAGGTAAGTCTGTATGAAACCAGCAGGAATTTCCAAAGGACTGATGTATCAGCAATGATCTGTGCAAGGGTGAAGTCCAGGAAAAAACATAAGGAGGATCAAAAAGCACCAAGAGGCCTAAGCAACTCTACCAAAAAGCTAGTAAGGACCAGCATTTTTTTTTTTACAGCATGTGAGTGAATGGCAATGAGCCAGCAGGAAAGACGGCAAGATGGCAGGTAGCACGGAAACCACAAGGGTGTCTGTCTCCCGAATCCAAACTGGGAGCTGGTTCCACAGAAGAGGGGCCTGAAAGCTGAAGGCTCTGCATCCCATTCTACTCTTCCTCCCATTCTACTCTTCCTAGGAACCACAAGTAAGCCAGCAGCCTGAGAGCAAAGTGCTCTATTGGGGTGATACGGTACTATGAGGACTTAAAGATAAGATGGGGCCTAATTACTTGCAAGGAGACTGTTGAATTTTCAACTTTCTGAGAATGTTGGACAGAGTTCAGGGAGGATTTGAGACAGGCTCTTGGTGGTAGGGAAGTGTTGCCAGATTACTGGGAAAGAACCACAAAGTGGTGAGGGAAGCTGGCAAGAAGGTGTTTGGTGTATCCCCTGGACAGGCAAAAGAAAACAAGGAGACTTGTTAGTGGAATGAGGTGCAGGAAGGTATTCAAAGAAAGAGGCTGGCAAAGAAAAAGTGGGATAGTCAGGGAAATGAAGAAAGTAGACAGGAGTACTAGAAGGCTAGGCATACAGCAAAGAGAAAAGTGGCAAAGGCTTAAAGTGAGTTGTATTTGAGGCTGGACACGAAAGAAAGAAAAAATGACTTGGCAGAGAGATTGAAAGGAATGTGCAGCAGGTGAGGGTGATGAAGGACAAAGATGGCAACGTACTAAAGAATGAGGAAAGTGTGCTGAAATGACAGGAGTACTCCGAGGAGCTGGTGAATGAAGAAAATAAGAGAGAGAGCAGGACAGATGTAATCAGGAAGTGCAGGGGATTACAAAGGAGGAAGTCAGGGCTATGGAGAGATGTCTAGGAGAGAGGGGCCTGAGGAATAAAGAAGTGTACTGGTACCAGTTTACAAGAACAAGGGTGATGTGCAGAGCTGCAGTAACTACAGAGGGATACAGCTGATGAGTCATACCATGAAACTATTGGCTTGATTGAAAATAGAGGTAACAATCAGTGAGCAGCTGTGCGGCTTCATGTTGAGAAAGAGATATACAGGTGTGATGTTTGTTGATGAAGTAGATGGTTTGGACATGTGCAAAGGAAGGATGATGAATATGAAGCTGACAGGCAGGAGAAAAAGAGGAAGAAAGACCTCAGAGGAGGTTCATGGATGTAGTGAAGGAGGACATGCAGAGGGTTGGTGTGAAAGAGGAGAATGCTAGGGATAGGGTGAGATGGAGGCAGATGATCCACTGTGGTGACCCCCAAATGGAGCAGCCAAAAGGAGAAGAAGCTTTGCCCCAAATATTTGTTTTGAATTAAATGGAAGCTAATAATAGCTTTTTAATAAAGAGAATACCCATAAAACTGTTTTATCAGCAATAGTCAAGATAAAATTACAATGATAAACTATCATTAAACCAATATATGCGAAAGAAATGGTACTAATAGACCTCTTAAAATCCAGTAGGTCACCAGTGAGCAGACTGGGGTTGGATTTTGTTTTAGCTACACAGTAAATGATTTAGCTGCTTGTAGTCTTGACTAATGTAATTACTGGTTCTTGAAAGAAAATCTTAGTTGACTTTTGTCATATAAGAGTTGGACCCAAACGCAGGACGCGGGAAACAGAACTGAACTCAAAACAGCTTTAAAGCTGAGACTTCTTGCAAGGGTCCAAAACACAAAAACACACAAAATCCCAAATCCAAGACAGGACAGGAGACGGTAATACAAAACCTTGGGGAACAAAAAGGAACATAAGAAAGAAGACAGACACACAGCTTGAGGGGAACATAGATGACAACATGACAAAGGACAGGGTAAAAGCACACACACACAATACGTACACACCAGGGTCATGAGACAAGAGGAAACAGCTGGGAAGGACAGAGGGCCAGAATGACACTAACGAAGTATGGGGAAGCAAAACTGAACACCACACACAGGGAATAAGAGACTAGGAAAATTAAACAGGAAGAGAGTAAACAGGTACACAAATGCAGACTTAACACACAGGGAGGTAGGCAAACACGGGAACAGGACAGGGAGACAAAATGCAGATGGCGAGTGACCTGGGGAACACAGGAAAACAGGGAATCTAAATAAACAAGAGGATGACTCTAACAATTAAAGGAGGGCCTGAAAGGCCTGGATACATACTGCAAAACCCATAATGAAGCCAGCTCAAAAGCAAACTAAGAAACACAACTGAAGAAATTAAATGATATCAGAACTTAAAAACCCAAAACACTGGGCAATAGGCCCAGGACCATAACAGCTTTACTTGTTCTTCAAGTGATTTCTCATTTAGAATAATCTACCACAGTGTGTGTACATACTACCTACTCATTTTTTAGCCTGAATAAATTGTAGAAGTATTAAATTATGTAAAACACTGTTACATTGACTCTAAAGGCCGTTACACACAAAAAGAATTATCCAAAATTTGGATTTGTGATCTATATGCGTACATCGGTGTGTGTTTTGAGCTCAAAACACACACCGATGTACATGATTCGCTTGCAAAAGTCGGGAAAATGAAACTTGATCCAAAAAAATAAATGCCACAAATTCGTCCAGTGAAATGACGCGGTCGCTGTGAATGGCTGCATTAAGAACAGGCGAGTCGGAAAAATATTTTTAATGCACGAAGCATTCACATGAATTTTATGCTTCCCGTGTGCGAAGGCCTTAAGCCATGTTTTGCTACCAACTTTGTCTGCATGTAGCTGCTGCTGCTGAGAGATCCGATAAAGCTGTGCCGAATATAAAACTATTATTAGACAAAGCATATTGAAATATGCCAATTCAAAAGATGGCGGAAGTTTTTTCACATGTAGGCTTTTCCTTCCATTGAGGCGATAAAGAGGTGTTGGGCAGGTATTGTGTTAAGGACAGAAATGTAGTGAGAGTAGGGAAAGAAAGGGCAAGGCTATTGATTTAGTGTCTCTGGGTCCGGGGATCCAGGGTTTTGAGTTTGTGGGATATTTTGTTTTTCTCTTGGTTTGTACATTTGTATTATGGTCTTGTATTGCTGATATTTGACTTTCTATTATTACTTAGGGCTTGTGAGTTTTTGATTTTAGGTTTTGGAGTTCGGAGACAAAAAAAGTATACTCATTTCTGCCTTTTAGTCTTCGGTTTATGGTTTTATCTTATATTTTCTGGTGCTTATGAGTTTTGTTGTTCTGCTTTTGCTGCTTATAGTTTAGTAAGTTCCCCTTTGTGTTTCTCTTCCTGTTCCCTGAGTCTGTCAACTATTACTTCCTGTTTTACTTTCGTGGTCTGTTGTCTCTTGAGGTTTGGATCTAGTCCCTTATCTGTGATCAGTTTCAGCTGCTGTCCCCCTTGTTGACTGCTACCTTGTTATTCTGTATGTGCACATATTGTCTCCCCTTGTCTTTTATTGTGTGCTCTCTCATAGCTGTGTCCCTCGTGGCTGTGTGTTTCTTTTTTTCCATGTTTCCTGGAGAGTCCTGAGTTCTGGATAATTTGCTCCTGTTCATCCACTTTGTGTATTTTTGCGAAAGAGCTCAGCGTCAAACCTGCTCAAAGTTTACCGTCAGTCTTCCGAGTCCTGTGTTTCCGCCGACTTTGACACGTAGCGCTTTTCTCTGTATGACATTGCAAATGTCCAACCAATGAGCATTTGGTCAGATGAGAGCATACTGACCCAACAGTTGACCAGTCAGTCCTGAAACTACAACCACAACAAAAACACAACACAAATACATTTTTAGTGGCCAAGCAGAAGGAAATTTCCACTTTCATCTGTCAAGATTCCAGTAACACATTTAAATTTAACTTTGTCAAATTTACTTTCCATTCACAATCACTAAAGAAAGCACGCTCCGCGTGCTTCAGCCAGAAATATGCTCAATTACAGAAGCAAGGTATTCTACTAAAGCACTCTCTTGTTGCGTATCATTTTTTGCGGAGTACTTTAAGTGGCTGGCACATATCAAGCATGAGTATTTGGGAGACGACCAATTACAAACATGAACACGTAGCTTTCTGTTTTTCATCTTTTCAGATTTAACCAACTTTGTGTGAGAGGTGAATGCAAATATGTGCCTTCCTCACTTTGTCTTTGGTGCTTCACTTTCCTGTATTTTTTTTTCTCTTCGCAAAGATTCACAAGCAGCAGACTCTCCTTCTGTTTCTGTGTAATACTGCTCTTGTTCACTTAGCTTTCACTTGTTAAAGTCGCGCCATAATGAACTAGACAGCTGTTAACCACGAGGATAGTTTCTACCTCTATTTTGTCTGAAACGCCTTCACAGAGAAGCGGACACTAATGGCTGCTGCGCCCCGCGTCAAAGGATATTCGCATACACTAAAGTTATTCAGCCAAATGACTGTGATGACTGACTCAAGCAGTATTTGTGTGATTTCTTTATGTCAAAGTAGATTTTTTGGTTATGTAACAAAGTGTATTTGACTGCATGAAGTGAGAACTTTAAAATTGGTGTGAGAGAGAAACACTTTGCTGGCAAGCACCACAGACCAAAGTCCCAGCAGAATCCTGTGTAATGACCCTCAGCAGAAGCTTTTTTCTTTCTTTTTTTTTCATTTGTAATTTTCCTTAGTTTCAGAGCGAACACTTCTCTCCTTACTTAAATTGCACTTTGTCCTTTACAGTTTCCTTTCATTTCTGTATGCAGGATGTAGCGCCACTAATTTTGTGGCTTCGGAGCTGTGGGAAGCCTCTTAATCTGCGGTGAATAGTTACTTGATGTTAGAATGAGTTGGACTGGGAAGAAAAAGTGAGCTCTGGAGACTCTCTGCATAAAACTCCACAAGCATGACATCAAACCTGTGACCAAACTTTTTGTCCTCTGCATAATGATGAGTAAAATGAAAAAAGATGGCTGATGGCTACAGATTAAAAGTGCTGGGCTAACAAGTCTATAGTTTGAAGCAGAGTGATGTAAAACCATGTTTGTTAGAAATTAGAGATAACCTTCATCTGATCGCTTTTTGGTAAATTCCCCCAGCTTGCAGGTTTCAGCAACTTTAAAAACAAAATTAAAGCTCTCCCATGTTTGCATTTGTTTAAAAAAAATAGCATTATGGTGCATAAAGATCCGTGCAGTTGATTTAAACAGAAAAAATCTGGCGAGATGACCAGCCTAAGAGTAAGAAAACAGCTTTCTTCATTAATGAAATCATATTTTATATGCAGCTGAATTGTGTGGCACTGCACAATATTAAACACACACACACAGACACACACACACACACACACACACACACACAGTGTTACATTAGTTTGTAGAGTGTGGCCAGCGTTAGCACCAGCATCACTCTTCTTTTTGTCATTTTTTTTGGTTCTGAAAGACTGCCTCACCTGAACGCCCCCACACTTCCAAAGAGCCTATGGGTATCCCAGAATCCCTAAAGCACAGAGTCCCCAGCCTACCTCACATGGTGGTGCACCAAAGCGGGCATACACATAGAGAGGGACCCAACCAGGAAACTGGCAACCCAGGGCACCAGAGTCATGCAGAAGAGACCATCCACTTGGCCCAGGGCCCACACCTGCCACCGCAAACACCCTACACTATAAACCCATAGCATTTGTTGTTGGTGCACTAAACAATAAATGGTTGTGCTTTACCAACACGCGGTACCACCAGTCAAAGGTTTGGACACAGTGTGTCATACTGAAGCAATATAACCTGATGTTGAATGAAGGCCAGGCCATACTTTGGTGCAATATCACTTTGGACCACAAGATGATCTAGTGAGTCAATGTAACCGTCATTTAACAAGGCAAGTCATCAAGTCACTCATATTTACAATGGCAGCATGCAAGAGACAAAGCCAATTTAGACTTATCAAAAGTTTAAATTAAAAAAAAAGTCTCAACACAGCTATTGGTGAAATGCTGCCCCCTGTTGGGGAGGTTTGAGGTACATTTTGCAGAAGTTAGTGATAAGAAGTACCTTTAGGTTTTAATTTATTTACTGGTATTTGAGTTCATGAAGTCATACGTGCCTCTTGCTCTAACTAGCAGAAGCTCTAGTTAGCAAGTGTTGGGATAGCAGCGGTCCACTGTGTATGGTGCAGGTCTTCATAATCTAAAGGTAGCTTTCTGTGAAATAAACATGTTGGTTTGGTGTCTATACAAGTGAGACTGGCTATTTGAAATTAACCCAGTGGAGTGGACTGAGCTGAATATACAGTGACAGGAAGATGAAGTTTATTCAGCTGTTTTTCTTTGAGAATCTCACTGTTTGTGTCTTGCGGTTCCTCTATAGTTTTTCATCCAGCATACAGTGAGCGAATGAGTGGCAATAAAGGCTGTGCTGGGCAAAAATAAAAGAGGGGACAAAAAAACTAGAAAATCAGACAATGAGAGGATGACAAATTGAGACAGAGGAAAAGGCAGACAGGCTGGCTGACATGCAAATATTCCCCAGCGGAAGTAGCTGTCCCTTGTGATAGCGATCCTGTCATTTGAGCAAGCGCCTGAACAAAAGAGGATGGCATACAACAGAGTAGGACAGTTTATCCTGTTGGGCAGAGTGAGGGGACTGCTGCCACGAGTCAAACAGAGCCAGATACAGGAGATGGAGAATATACAATAGTATGTGTTAACTGGTACCACACAAACGTAATGTTATACCTTTCGGAAAAAAGGATGTCATTCTTTCAAGGAGAGAATATATGAATATGGTCAAATTATTTGCTAGTTCAAAGAAAATTTAAGTTAGTTTTTCAATATTGCCAAAGGAATATAAATTCTTTTTTTGTGTGCATTTAAGCATTTATTACAGATAGCACAGAGTGAGGCAGGGTGTAATAAAGAAATCCTATTTCGCATTCCTTATCATAATATCCCTGATATTGATCCACTCAGAGGCACAGGGATATACCCAAAATAACCCAGCACAGTGTTTAGGCAAATCACAAAATCAAATATTAATATTAGTAAATATTAATTTTTGGAATTGTCAACATTATTTTGACTGTACTAGTCCTGATGAAATGCATGAACCCCACCAAAAGGCCATTTCAGCCTAGTTCCCGGGAAAATTTAATATGTCCAATAATATGATAATATTACAATACTCATAGGTCATGTCCTGTTATGTCAAATACATGTTTACACTGGTGTTGGTCTCTGTTTTTTTTATAGCATACTTTCCAACACTGGTAAGGCTTAGAGTCTTAGGGAGGCTTAGAGGCAGATTTTTTAATGGAATTTTCTGCTGTGCGGTACAGGCCCTGTGCTTTGTTTTTGGTGAGTTAAATTTTTGTATTTTATTAGTCTGTTACATAGCACTAACTAGCAGGTATCTGCGCCCATGCAGTTTATAAATATAATGTGCTAAACAAGCTTGCTGGAGGTCTGATGTCACAGTGGCTATACATCTTTTATAAACAATCAATGAAGCTGAATATTGTCTATTTTCCATCTTCAGCCAATCATCATCAACATGCATTTTTATGTACACTGTTTTGTATGTTGCTTGTTTGTTTACTACTGACATTTTTCAGTGCAGCTGTTGATCGTTTATTGTAAAGAAATACATCATGCACAAAGGAAATGAATGGAGACATTATGTTGTAATTATCTCATAATTACGGGAGCTTAAAATAATTCTATCTTGTATCGCAAAGCGTTTTACAATGAATTGGAAAAAATGCTTCAGGCAGGTTCACCTGAAGGACTCAGTCGCAGAAGGTTTGGAAGGTTTAATGAAAAATGTGCAGAGAATTGACAAAGAAAGTCTGCAGGTAAGTTATACAACAGTGAATCGGTGAAGCTCTTCTTTCGGTAGGTCTGATCTATGAGGAATACTGGTCAAGGAAGCAGGTCAGCAGGAGGCTAGGATATCAGGTATTCTTCAGCAAAGAGTCAACCAGAAGTCATCAACTGTCCTCTCTTCACACATGTTTTCAATACTTAGCCTTTTGGAGCAAGTAAGTACTTAGCAGGTGGAAGTGAGAGTGGGTCAGGTGAGCAGTAGGTGAGCACGTGAGTAGGATAACAATCTGGCAAGCAGTGGTGGTGTAGACTGGGGGTGCCTTCTAATAGTAAATTTTGCTTAGGAGGGTTCTTAGAGAAGTGACCCAGAAGTATCTGCATAGCAGCCATAATAACATTCAACTTCTACTAAGGAAAGGAGCTTCATTGCTTCTTTTAACATATGATAACTGAGTCCATCCTTTCTGAAAGGAGAGGAGAAAATGTGCCCCATAATTCATAGTGACTGACCATCTGACCATTGATGAAAACGATCAACACAAATGACAATGACATGTAAATTATTATTCTTATTACTGTTACTAATATTATTAGTCAGCTGGGATTAGTAATGGCTGCAGGGAATTTTAAGTGAGTCACAGAAATTGTAAACAAGGAGTTGGAGAAGAGTTATACTGGATCATATTTCAAGCAATGTATTTAATTTTATAGACTACAGGGCAAATTCACTATGACGGGTAAATCATAGTGATACTGCGCAGGGTGATCTACAACATATTTTCCATACAAAGACATCCCCAGTTGATTTCATTAATAACCAGCATTCTACCCAAAGTGCAAATTAGCAGCTCAAAAAAGAACAGCAGACCTGCTGAGGGAGAGAGTGATGTAGGCCTGCTAACAGTGCAAGCTCAGATTTTATGCACTGAAAACAGCGAGACAATCACTGAGAGGAGGCTGAAGGAAAATGAAGATGTTTCTGATTTTAGCACCCGCTTTGAATGTTATCAGTCCATCAAATGCATGTTATCAACAGTTATCAGACCCACAGATAAGATCCAGGAGGGGCCGTCTCCACCTCGTAGCCGGTCAAAAAGGTTGTTTCATCGTTTTAATTGAGGAACACTGTTCCGGTGTGACGTGGACTGGAGCGGGTGTCTGGAGTAGATCTGGATTCATCGTAGTCCCTCCCAGCAGCCAGTTACTGCTCTAATTCAGCTGATTCGAATGTTATCAGTCCTTAAATGAACTTTATTAACAGTTTTCAGTCCCATAAGTGTAGTTCAGACTGGCCCTCCTGTACCTGCTAGCCATCTCAGTAGGCCGTTATCACTAATTTAAGCGGAAACCAGATC
Source organism: Pterophyllum scalare (assembly GCA_024447675.2). Classification (NCBI taxonomy): domain Eukaryota; kingdom Metazoa; phylum Chordata; class Actinopteri; order Cichliformes; family Cichlidae; genus Pterophyllum; species Pterophyllum scalare. The sequence continues at coordinate 85,715 of JAMQGT020001090.1, read as the reverse complement.
CACTCCACACATCCAGTCCAGTCCATGTCACACTGGAACAGTGATCCTTGATTAGAACGATGATAACAACCTTTAGGAGGTGGAGACATTTCCTTGACGTCAATGAGATCAGTATCTGCTCCTTTGTGCAAGGAGGAACATGATGAGCACTGCCAGAGCTACAAAATGACCTCCAGCAGCCGCTGGTATGAATGTCTGACCAAACAATCAGAAACAGACTTCATGAGGGTGGCCTGAAGGCCCTGTGCTCACTGCCCAGCACTGAGGAGCACACCTGACATTTGCCATAGAATACCAGAACTGGCAGGTCCACCTGTGCTTTTCACAGATGAGAGCAGGTTTACCCTGAGCACATGTGACAGCTGTGAGAGAGTCTGGAGAAGCCGTGGAGAACTTTATGCTGCCTGTAACATCATTCAGCATGACCAGTTTGGTGATGGGTCAGCGATGGTCTGGGGAGGCATACCCATGGAGGGACGCACAGACCTCTACAGGCTAGGCAACAGCACCCTGACTGCCATCAGGTATCAGGATAAAATCCTTGGACTCTTTGCAAGACCCTACACTGGTGCAGTGGGTCTTGGGTTCATCCTGGTGCACAACAATGCCCAACCTCATGTGGTGAGTATGCTGGCAGTTCCTGGAGGATGAAGGTATCAAAACCACTGACTGAACTCCATGCTCACCTGACCTACTGTATAATTCACTGGGACATTATATGTCTGACACCGCCAGATTGCACCTCAGACCATCCAGGAGCTCAGTGATTCCCTTGTCCAGATCTGGATAGGGGAATCCCAGAGAGACTCCATCGTTAGGAGTCTGCCCCATTGTTGTCAGGCATGCATACAAGTAGGTGCAGGCCATACAAACTACTGAGTACCATTTTGAGGTGCTGCAATGAAACTACACTAGCCTGCTGATGTAGGACCGCTTTTTTACATTTGCACAATATTTATAAAATTAGAAACATCCTGTGTCAGACTGATGCTGAAAAGTTAATCCATGCATTTATTACTTCTAGGCTGGACTACTGTAATTCATTATTATCAGGCTGTCCTAAAAGCTCCCTGAAAAGCCTTCAGCTGATCCAAAATGCTGCAGCTAGAGTACTGACAGGGACTAGAAAGAGAGAGCATATTTCTCCCATATTGGCTTCTCTTCATTGGCTCCCTGTTAAATCCGGAATTGAATTTAAAATCCTTCTCCTCACATACAAGGTCTTGAATAATCAGGCCCCATCTTATCTCAAAGACCTCATAGTACCGTATCACCCCAATAGAGCACTTCGTTCTCAGACTGCTGGCTTACTTGTGGTCCCTAGGATACTTAAGAGTAGAATGGGAGGCAGAGCCTTCAGCTTTCAGGCCCCTCTTCTGTGGAACCAGCTCCCAGCTTGGTTTCAGGAGACGGACACCCTCTCTATTTTCAAGATTAGGCTTAAAACTTTCCTTTATGATAAAGCTTATAGTTAGGGCTGGATCAGGTGACACTGAACCACCCCTTAGTTATGCTGCTATAGGCCTAGGCTGCTGGGGGGGGGGGGGGGGTGTCGCATAATGCACTCTTTCTTCTCAGTCACCTTTATTTACTTGTTTATACTTCACTCTGTATTTAATCATTATTATTAATCTCTGGCTCTCTTCCACAGCATGTCTTTTGTCCTGTCTCTCTCCCCTCAGCCCCAACCGGTCGCAGCAGATGACTGCCCCTCCCTGAGCCTGGTTCTGCTGGAGGTTTCTTCCTTTTAAAGGAGAGTTTTTCCTTCCCACCGTTGCCAAGTGCTTGCTCATAGGGGGTCATTTTGACTGTTGAGTTTTCTCTGTGTTATTGTAGGGTCTTTACCCACAATACAAAGCGCCTTGAGGCGACTGTTTGTTGTGATTTGGTGCTATATAAATAAAATTGAATTGAATTGCTGCATCATTTTTTTTTTCACTTTCATTTTCGAAGTGTCTTTGAATTCATCCCTGTGCAGGTTGATAATTTTCATTTGCATAAACTGATGTGGCAGGTTTTTGCTCCTAACACGTTACCCAGTCCATATCAATATAGATATCCAGCAGTGGTCCTTTAAGTATTTTGAGCAGTGTCTGTTTTACCTAAAACTTATTCTAACTGTTCCAGTCAGTTGGCATTTTATTCTCTAATTCATGTACAATGTCAAGAATTTATTTTTTATTCATTCCTTTAATTAGCATTAAATGAGCATTTATGTTCATTTAATGCTATGTAACAATGGGAGCTAGAGTTGAGTTTGTTATTGTTTTCCCTAATTAACAAAGTATTCATTAAACAGCAATCCAGTTATTGCCACAAGTAATTTCATTTTCCACATTAGTTCCCATTAGTTTTATCATTTTTATTTTTTATCTTTTCATTTAACATTATCCATGGCTTGTCTTCATATTTGTTTTTGGCTACTTTAGCCAGCAGGGGGTAATGCCTGCCATACTCATATTTTATCAATATCATTAACATATATTTGGCTGCATCCCTGAGTTGTTACTGTAGCTCATTTCTAAGATAGTTAATGGCAGTTTCTGTCACACCTGGTGTCTATTTCAGCTTTTTGCTGTATACCAAAATCACAAGTATCACACGCAGGCAAATGATCATTCAGATATTATAAGTATTTACAGTTATCCTGCTAGGATATGTGATTGAGGGGTAAAATCCCATACAAAACATAGTTGATAAACTCAGTTATTTGTGTTTGCCCGTAAGGGATTAAACGATCAATGTTGAAGGCTCCACAAACGCAAATCAGCTTCTTATTACTAATAACATGATACATTTCAGACAACTTATATTTAAATGTATCAATGTTAGTACCTGGTGTTCTGTATGCTTATATTTTTGTTATTATTTCAGCCGTAACACATTCCGTTACACTTTCTGTTTCAAATGACACGTTTTCAACAATTCAACACTGATAGCACAATCTGGTATACAAAGTCTCACCACTATATTAATTTTTAGCATTTGGTTTTTAAGGCACAGTTTGCACTGTAATCAAACAGCATAAAAGAAGACATACGATCAAGTATGTCAACCCTGTAGACTCACGTCAGGATTTTCCACCTGGTTTGAGTGTGAAAGCTGCTTCCTCTTCTGTAATTTAACAACACTTGACTGGAGTGCCAGCTGTTTATCTCAATACCTGCAACTATAAACAACTGTATTTGTCTTTTACTGACTTTCTTAAATGTTCCATAAATGTAAATGGAAACGAAGTATGCATCTATATTAATCTACAGATTAACTAAATTTGTCAATATGCAGAAAGCGTCCTGCATTAACATTAAAACCGAAGGAACTAAAATGCAGACAGAGCCTAACCAGAGCAGTTTAGCAGCTGTATTAACTAAAGGGTATGCTTATAACAAAGTCAGGAGAAGTTTGGCACAGTTTGTAATCTAGACAGCTGGCAGGCACTTACCTTACGAACAGTCGACTGCTGGAATCAGGCTTTAACTCTGAAACATGGACTCCACATGGTCATAACTTCGACTTAACAGATAAAGGCTTAATGACCAGTTTGATGACCAGCGTGTCAGGGTACTACTTTTCTGGATTCAGTCTTTAACAGGATGTTTCTAGAAGACAGCCAAATTTTCTGACTTGGAGAATATCCAGATTAGGGTCTTCTTTCAGCTGTTCTAAGGGTGGCTGCCTTAGTTTTATTCCAGATAGACTAGCAGCAGCATAGGTGATGTTGTACAGAAGGAATGGCAATTTCCCCTTTCCTCCTTTTCCTGGGAGGGAAACAAAGAAGGTAAGTACATAGCCTAGGGAGACCTTGAAAGGTCCTACTCCTGCTACTCCTCCAGTAGCAGAGGAAGTGATTGTATTATGGGCATATTCAATCCCAGAGAAGTTGGTACTCCAAGTGGATGGATATGAGGAGGCAATACAATGTAAGGATACTCTGGGAATGAAACCCTAATGTAAGACTAACAGCAGACCCTAAAGGCCTACAGAAAACTCAAGATGTTAACTGAGGGCCTCTGCCTGACAAAATGTTCAGGGGAATGCTGTGCAGGTGGAACACCTGTTGCATTTAGAGGTTTGCAGTTTCAAATGCTTAGGGAGGGTTACAAAGTGGGCTGCTTTTGAAAATTGTAAAATTCTCAAAATCTAGAGCTATATGTGACCAGGGCCTACTCAGGACAGGAAATGGCTGCAACAAATGAGGTGATCTGGAACTAGCCTTATTCCTTAAGCAGATTGAGCAGGCAGACTCGTAAGATCTAACATCATTCTCCAAAGTAGGCCACCAGAATGCATTTAAGCAAGGTAATAGATGCACTCATCCCTGGATGACAAGCAAACCCATCAATGTGAGACCATCTACTGTTTCCTGGTACAACAAATGCAATTACACCTCAAACAATGACTGACGAACCTAAGGACCACTTAAAATGAATTAATTATGTTCAGCATTCCTTTGTCAGGTTTTCAGGCCGGATCAGTTTGAATTTGCAGTATTTCTGGTCAGAGAGAAGTATGATTCAGGAGTTGCAAAATGTATGTCAAATCCAAACAGACTGTTGCTCTCTTCTATCCTGGTATCATCTTTTTTTCATAAGTCTTGCTGCAGGTAAACAAGGCTGCCAGTGTAAAACCCCCAGATATCAACTGTACAGTCACTGCAAAAAGAAGGCAAGGTCTCGCAGTTTCTTTTCCTCCTTTCAGTGTGCAAAGTTTGTGTAACCATTCAGAAAATACAACCCTCTTGGGTTGCTGTGTAAAATGTTAAGAAAATTGAATACAATGATTTCTAAATCACTTCAAGTTAAAGCTCATTTTGAATTTGATGCAAACAACAAGATTCAGAACACTTGGACTAAACACTTGGGAAAGCCTGGGAAAAATTGCGTAATTCTACAATTTACAGTTTGATCAAGCATCAGCAGGATGTGCCAGAACATCCTGATCCACTGGACCTCACCATGCAACCCAGTGGTCCCAAAGGATCCTCCAGCAATGTCCCAATGTCAGAAACCACATAACACCCCCAAAGCTTCTGTGTCCTTGTTATGGCTTCAGCTGTGTGTGCAGGCAGTGTTGGACCCAAACGCAGGATGCGGGAGACTGAGCTGAGCTTAAACAGCTTTAAGGCTGAGGCTACATGCAAGAAAATTACAACATTTCCAAAAGGCAGGAACAAAGTCCACAATACAAAAGCTGGGATAACCAAAAGGGAAACCTCAGAAAGACGAGACACACAGCTTGTGGGAGACATCGATGACGACGTGACAAAAGACATGGGAACGTGCAGACAATAAATACACACATGAGGCAACGGGTAAACAGCTGAGGAGGACAGGTGGATGAATGAACCTAAGGAGACAGGGGAACCAAAACTGAACACAACAAAGAGGGAGCAGGAGACTGTCGAAATAAAACAGGAAGTGACCAACACAACACTTGACACAACGCGGGGAATACAGCTGAACAAGAGATGATGACAGACACTGGAACACAGAGTCGCAGCCAAGACCAGAAGTACAATTACATATAATTAGTATAACAAAGAACAGGGCTTAGAAAACTTGTAACAAACTAAGAATCAAAGCTATTTGCAATCCAGGAACATAAAAGAGTTACAATGAAAACAGAACCTAAAAGAACAAAAGACAAAATGCTGGGTAACAGGCCCAGGACCATGACAGTCCTCTCTGCTGCTGTGACTGTACTGAAATGAAGGATGTTAAGACCTGCAGCAGGAAGCTGAAGATAAGGCACCGAAACAGTTTATATGAGAAACAAAGAAAAGTCGTCGGGCTTGCCCAGTCACCAACACTACACTTAATGCGTTTTCATTATGAGTATTACACCGTAAGAGCAACCTGCTGGACTTGACTTCAGCGCCCGTGCAGAGCTGAGATGATTATTAAATATTTGCAAACAGTAGCATGTTTCTTTCTCTCCACACCTGTAAGGACAATAACACTAACATTAAAAAAAAGTGCCTCATTAACGGTGGATTTAAGGCAGTATTAATGGAAGATGAATTACTGAGAGAAATGAAAATGTTCTCACAGTATTCTTGGCTGACACTCACAGACTGCCTGTAATATCGGCTCCAGTTTCTAGCTGATATTGCAGTTTGTTGATAACACAGCTGATGTCCACAAAATAAAAGGAAATGTTTTAATCAAAAAATATATTAAAAAAAAGGAATCCTCATATTTATGTGCTGAAACCAAATGATGGCGTTTGCCGTGTTGTGTCAAAATTGATGCTTACGTTTTTCCACAGAGGAATTTTTCAGCACTTTAATAAAAACTTTAATCTGGAATTCTTTCACACTGCATCTTGCTAGTAGTGCGTGTTATTTACCATAAAGTAATTAAGAGACATTCGTACCAGAGCAACCAGAGAGCTTAACATATTTTAAATATATAATTTTCCACAGGGCTAAATAATTATATAAGTCCAGAGCCTGTGTGCAGTACTTCTAACATTACACAAAGCAAAGGTGTCTACCACACTGTTCACAGGGTGGGCCTACACTGGAGGAGGGAGATATTCCAGATTGTGAGTCTTGCTTGATCCCTGCATTGGGTCAGCAGAACATCTGGCACACGACACCTATGATGAAAGAAAGGGAAGAAATGTCTACAAACCACTCGACCCAGGAATCCACGTGGTCTTCCTCGCTCTGGGTCCTGCTGTTAAATAAAAAAGAACAAATTACACTTCTATGAAAAGAAAAGGCTGCTGAGTGCTCCGCGAATGTGTAATGGGTGTAAATTAGTTAAAATCCTCAGTTTATATCATCCTCTCTTGTGTTAAAATCTCAAAAGGCAACATTTAATTTCCAGATAATTATGATATTTACAGTAGCGCTGGGCCTCTGTGGAGTGTGTACAGCTGATGCCCTCTCTTTGTCGTTGAATCAGTAGAACTAAAGAGTGACTAATTATTCAAACATATTGACTATGATGCAACACAGCTGTGTAGAACTCCTAGCCAGCTAACAACAACCTTCTAACACAGTGCGTGTGCTAACTGCTTATCTGGCTAATGTTAAATGTTGTATAGAACTATCGCATGTTACGATGTGCGCCTGAGGTTGTACTGTATATTAATTTAACAAGACTTTTTACAGAATTTTCCTGTTGCAGTAAAAACCTCCGGCAGAAATTGTTCAAATTGGAGCAGCCAGGCTTACATGAAAAGTGCAGGAGTGTGTGTTCACCGTCACATCTAGCGGGTGTGTGGCGGCGGGAGTTAGACACAACAACGCCACCCCAAATTACTATTGTGCAGATTCTGGCTCCAAAACTGCAAGATTGCAGCCCCCATGTGAACAGTTAATTGCAAATAACTTAAGGTAATTACAGTGCCTTGCGAAAGTATTCGGCCTCCTTGAACTTTTCAACCTTTTCCCACATTTCAGGCTTCAAACATAAAGAGCTGAAGACTGCTGTTCACAAACGCTCTCCATCCAACCTCACTGAGCTCCAGCTGTTTTGCAAGGAAGAATGGGCGAGAATTTCAGTCTCTCCATGTGCAAAACTGATAGAGACATACCCCAAGAGACTTGCAGCTGTAATTGCAGCAAAAGGTGGCGCTACAAAGTATTAACGCAAGGGGGCCGAATAATATTGCACGCCCCACTTTTCAGTTTTTTATTTGTTAAAAAAGTTTGATACATCCAATAAATTTCATTCCACTTCACGATTGTGTCCCACTTGTTGTTGATTCTTCACAAAAAATTAAAATTTTATATCTTTATGTTTGAAGCCTGAAACGTGGGAAAAGGTTGAAAAGTTCAAGGGGGCCAAATACTTTCAAAAGGCACTGTATCACGCTTTGTACTGTAGACTTTGGATGATCTAGATCACTTTCTAACTAATTATTATTAATTTAGTAGGGCTTATCAATATGTAAGCTCCACACACAACTTCAGCTAGGTTTGCCTAAAATATTTTATTTTGTCATTTTACAAATAGTTTATTTGTGAAATGCATTCTGGGTCCGTGGCATTAACTGGTTGCACTTCAGAGCAATCCTGACAAAGATGCTGTTTCCTTACAAATTATTAAAAACTGACAAACTCTACTGTGGTTGGTTGCAAATTCCACTATTTTTATGCCTTTATTGGTAATATACAGGGGTTGGACAATGAAACTGAAACACCTGTCATTTTAGTGTGGGAGGTTTCATGGCTAAATTGGACCAGCCTGGTGGCCAATCTTCATTAATTGCACATTGCACCAGTAAGAGCAGAGTGTGAAGGTTCAATTAGCAGGGTAAGAGCACAGTTTTGCTCAAAATATTGCAATGCACACAACATTATGGGTGACATCAAAAGAGGACAAATTGCTGGTGCACGTCTTGCTGGCACATCTGTGACCAAGACAGCAAGTCTTTGTGATGTATCAAGAGCCACGGTATCCAGGGTAATGTCAGCATACCACCAAGAAGGACGAACCACATCCAACAGGATTAACTGTGGATGCAAGAGGAAGCTGTCTGAAAGGGATGTTCGGGTGCTAACCTGGATTGTATCCAAAAAACATAAAACCACGGCTGCCCAAATCACGGCAGAATTAAATGTGCACCTCAACTCTCCTGTTTCCACCAAAACTGTCTGTCGGGAGCTCCACAGGGTCAATATACAGTGGTGTGAAAAAGTGTTTGCCCCCTTCCTCATTTCCTGTTTTTTTGCATGTTTGTCACACTTAAGTGTTTCGGAACATCAAACCAATTTAAACAATAGTCAAGGACAACACAAGTAAACACAAAATGCAATTTGTAAATGAAGGTGTTTATTATTAAAGGTGAAAAAAAATCCAAACCATCATGGCCCTGTGTGAAAAAGTGATTGCCCCCTAAACCTAATAACTGGTTGGGCCACCCTTAGCAGCAACAACTGCAACCAAACGTTTGCGATAACTTGCAATGAGGCTTTTACAGCGTTCTGGAGGAATTTTGGCCCACTCATCTTTGCAGAATTGTCCTAATTCAGTTACATTAGATGGTTTTCGAGCATGAACGGCCTTTTTAAGGTCATACCACAACATCTCAATAGGATTCAGGTCAGGACTTTGGCTAGACCACTCCAAAGTCTTCATTTTGTTTTTCTTCAGCCATTCAGTGGTGGACTTGCTGGTGTGTTTAGGATCATTGTCCTGCTGCAGAACCCAAGTTCGTTTCAGCTTGAGTACACGAACAGATGGTCGGACATTCTCCTTCAGGATTTCTTGGTAGACAGCAGAATTCATAGTTCCATTTATCACAGCAAGTCTTCCAGGTCCTGACGCAGCAAAACAGCCCCAGACCATCACACTACCACCACCATATTTTACTGTTGGTATAATGTTCTTTTTCTGAAATGCAGTGTTCCTTTTACGCCAGATGTAATGGGACACACACCTTCCAAAGAGTTCCACTTTTGTCTCATCGGTCCACAGAATGTTTTCCCAAAAGTCTTGGGGATCATCAAGATGTGTTTTGGAAAAATTGAGACGAGCTTTAATGTTCTTTTTGCTCAGCAGTGCTTTTCTCCTTGGAACTCTGCCATGCAGGCCATTTTTGCCCAGTCTTTTTCTGATGGTGGAGGCATGAACGCTGACCTTAACTGAGGCAAGTGAGGTCTGCAGTTCTTTGGACATGGTTGTGGGGTCTTTTATGACCTCTTGGATGAGTCGTCGCTGAGCTCTTGGGGTAATTTTGGGCGGCCGGCCACTCCTGGGAAGGTTCACCACTGTTCCATGTCTTCGCCATTTGTGGATAATGGCTCTCACTGTGGTTCGCTGGATTCCCAAAGCTTTGGAAATGGCTTTATAACCCTTTCCAGACTGATATATCTCAATTACTTTCTTTCTCAATTGTTCCTGAATTTCTTTGGATCTCGGCATGATGTGTAGCTTTTAAGGATCTTCTGGTGGACCTTACTGTGTCAGGCAGCTCCTATTTAAGTGATGTCTTGATTGAGAACAGTTGTGGCAATAATCAGGCCTGGGTGTGGCTAGAGAAATTGAACTCAGGTGTGAAAAACCACAGTTCTAGTATGTTTTAACAAGGGGGGCAATCACTTTTTCACACAGGGCCATGATGGTTTGGATTTTTTTTCACCTTTAATAATAAACACCTTCATTTACAAATTGCATTTTGTGTTTACTTGTGTTGTCCTTGACTATTGTTTAAATTGGTTTGATGTTCCGAAACACTTAAGTGTGACAAACATGCAAAAAAACAGGAAATGAGGAAGAGGGCAAATACTTTTTCACACCACTGTACATGGTTGGGCTGCTATAGCCAAACCTTTGGCCACTCATGCCAATGCGAAACGTCGGTTTCAATGGTGCAAGGAGCACAAATCTTGGGCTGTGGACAATGTGAAACATGTATTGTTCTCTGATGAGTCCACCTTTACTGTTTTCCCCACATCTGGGAGAGTTACGGTGTGGAGAAGCCCCAAAGAAGCGTACCACCCAGACTGTTGCATGCCCAGAGTGAAGCATGGGGGTGGATCAGTGATGGTTTGGGCTGCCATATCATGGCATTCCCTTGGCCCAATACTTGTGCTAGATGGGTGCGTCACTGCCAAGGACTACCGAACCATTCTGGAGGACCATGTGCATCCAGTGGTTCAAACATTGTATCCTGAAGGCGGTGCCGTGTATCAGGATGACAATGTACCAATACACACAGCAAGACTGGTGAAAGATTGGTTTGATGAACATGAAAGTGAAGTTCAACATCTCCCATGGCCTGCACAGTCACCAGATCTAAATATTATTGAGCCACTTTGGGGTGTTTTGGAGTCAGGAAACGTTTTCCTCCACCAGCATCACGTCGTGACCTGGTCACTATCCTGCAAGAAGAATGGCATAAAATCCCTCTGACCACTGTGCAGGACTTGTATATATCATTCCAAAGATGAATTGATGCTGTATTGGCCGCAAAAGGAGGCCCTACACAATACTAATAAATTATTGTGGTCTAAAACCAGGTGTTTCAGTTTCATTGTCCAACCCCTGTATGTAAAAGGTATATTACAGCGGAATCCACGTTTAGTTACTGACTACTTTTTAAAATTTAATTAATCAGATGCCTCTTTAAGATGTAGCACATCCTAGTGAATGATAAAAAAGGGAGGAAGACCATTTCCAGCAGGCGCCCAGCGGACAGTCTTTCCCTGATGACAAAGATTTTGTGAACCTGGTCTCATCTGTTAAGAGAACAGGAGGCCAGTGATGGACCACCCAGTTCTGGTATTCTCTGGCCAATCAATCTGCATACTGGGCTGTAAGCACAAGTCCGACTAAATGGCTGGCAGTGCTTGCTCTGCTCCTCATTGCACAAAGAAGCCGACACTGGTCCTGCAGCTTCTACAGCCCTGTCCTGCTCTACCATACTCTTGAAACTCTGCTTGGAGAAACAGCAAACCTTATTGCAACTGCACCTATGGACATGATATCCTGATTGCGCTCGACTACCTGTGCAACCTGAACGGACTCCATTGTATGGTCTCATGCTAGCAGTATTGACAACGACACTAGCGAAATGCAAAACTATAAAAAAATCAGTCAGGACAGATTAGGGAGAGCAAAGGTCTGTGGCCACCTTTCCTTGAGGGTGGGAAACTGTTTCACAGTGAACCTGAACTGTACCTGTTATCAACGACACTTGGATTGAAACATAACTTTACTGTCTATAAGTGTTCAAACATCCTCAGGTGTCTGCAGCACCACGGTAACTTACCATGCTCAGTGTGACTCTAAATTTAGGGTACTCTTGGCTTGCTAGATATATTTAGTTTAAAAACAGTATTTATGGATATACTTTTATTTCATTAAAAATGGAACAAAAGAACAAGAGTTTTTTTCACCTGAAATTAGAAAATAATTTCATGTTCATCAGGTTTGAAATTCCAGAAAAGACTTTTGCAGTTTCAAACCTGATTATTTGTATTGTGACAGTGTTTGACCACATATCTTTTACTTAATATAAAAATACATGAAAACTGTGTGCTGAGCAGCTCTGTTTTTTCTCTCTCCCCCTCAGCAGGAGCTGTCATCCTGGGTGTTTCATCTGTAATTAAGGTCACCCTGTATAAAGAGGCGGAAATGAGGGCTTTTGCGAGACCAGTTGGAGCAGTGCTTGTGCCCGAGTGGATGTGTTGCTCCTCGAGGGCAGAAATTTTCAGTTGACAACAGGGAGTGGTTTTTGTTTGTGGGCTCGCATTTTGTTTTTTATATATCTTTCTTTTCCCCTCGCAGGACAGGTGGCATATCCAGGCTTTTTGAAGGCATTGTTTCCTTTACAATAAAAACCATAATTTACTGGATGTTTTCTTAATTCTTGTTTTTGTTACCATTCTTAATCATATGTTGCTCCCACGTCCTCTGGACTCACGGGACGTAACAAAAACACAGGATTTTGTGTAAATTTAAAGCCGCAACAAATGTATTTTTATTTACTGTCCTGTAAAAATACATACATTTTCTATAATTAAAATATGGAAAATGTATGTATTTTTATGTGATGGTGAATTTCTGTCAATTTACAGTGTTATTCTGGCACCCCACCTGTCAGAATTTTCCTTTTTTTTAAACTGATTTTGAGTTTTTACAGTGAAGTGAAATAAAATATAATAAAAACTTCTGTTTTTTTTTTCTTCTCATTTCTCATAGACTGCCAATATTAAATTATGAAGTGAATATAAAATGACTTCAGCATCTATGGTAAAATCTTTAAATGTTTGTTGGGACAAAATAACACATATCAGCACCAACAAACTACTTGACACAGAGCATCGCAGACTGTGCATGTGTCACTCCTCTAAACTTCATACTGCCATTTATAGGGGCAGACAGAAATGACTGAAAATGCCAAGTGCACTAAGTGTGCATTCACCTGCTCCTCAAATGCTCCCCTTTCCCAAGGGAAGTGTTTTTTTTTTTGTCTCAGTGAGTTCATGTGCTTTTAAATGAATGGTGGAAATGCCATTAAAAAAAAGCTTTATTTTATTGCTCAGAGCTTTCAAATGACTCAGCAATAGCCCTTTCAGGCCTATTATTAATAAATATTGCTTTTTCTTTGCTTGTTGTCAGGGTTGCTGCAAATAAATAGCTTTTCTGACTAATAAAACTCATTCTATGTAAGCAACTAACAGATATAAACTTTTAAAGCAGTAGCTGTGAAAATCTATTAACACTGATGACAACTATGGAACGTATAGATGCAGTTGCCATGATATCACTCGTTAGATTTTCGGCTCTTTTGAAGCATTTTAGCCGCCATCGTGTTGAAGTCAGAAGTCACCATGTTTGGATGAGGAAGTGCAATGCTAAGTTAGCTAGTTTAGTGAGCAGCATTTATTAACTGCACAGGTGCAACAGGAAGACAGATGTCTGCTAATTAGCCCTAGCTGACAGACTAATAAAATACTAGAATTTCAATCATCAAAACTGGGTTAAAAACTTCTTGGACTGCTGGGAATGTATTTAGGATAGGCTGCCAATCAGAGCCCCTAACTTTGAGTTTTAAAATAATCGAAGTGGGTGACTTATTAAAAAATTATTGACCCTGCTGTACAGTTGTTAACAAGGGAGGAAAATTGCTATAGAGATCAAACCCAAGTGTACACCATAGTATGAGATCAGAATGCAAAATATCACTTTACACCATGAAAAGGTTATAACGTATTCTAACTTAATGAGACATTTGTTTGTTTGTTTGCTTTGGCTTTCTAGAAATATCTCTATGAAACCTTAAGTTGTGCAAACTTTATGCTAGCGTATAGCCTGAGAAAAATTAAGGTTATGGTGCCTGCATATTAGCAAAGTGAATATCAGTCAGTGAGCTGCAAGATGATCACTTCTGAGTTTCTGCAACACCACACTCCCCTGCTTTATCAGTCTTTCTAAACACCACTGGCACACAGCTTTTTTATCTCGTCTAAAAGAGAAATAGTTCTTGTCACAGCAAAATAACATGTAGAATGGATTATTTACCTTTCCTGCCAAAACTACTAAAGCTAAAGAACAAGTCAGAGTGCGTATGGACTGGGGAGAACAGGAGTATCAGGCAAAAAGCTTAAAAAATGGAGAGGAATTGGCATGCAAGCATTTGTCCATGGTAGGACAAAGATCGGTGAATCAATAGGCTGATGGAGGGCTGACAGAATGATAGCTCCATGCTGATCACTGAAGGACATCTAGGAAAAGTAAGGGAGAAAGAGAGAGGGGGAAGAACAGGCCAGAGAGAGAGGGGAGGGCTGACAGTGAGCTGTAATGAATGATAATTGTTCATCAAGTAAACATTCTCAATACGTGGAGGTGAAGATTCACCAAGGTCACTTCTTATGCCTTCTGCACAATAGTCACGTTTGTCAGCACACACACACACACACACACACACACATGCGCACGCACACACACACACATATGCACACATGCGCACACACACAAACTCACTGTACACCTTTGTAAACATACAAATGCACACCTATTGTCATCGACTGACAAGCATGCAGTAATCTGCTCTGTTCTCTGTATAATTAATGGATTTTTAAAAATTAATATTAGAGGTAGATATCACATGCTCTCTAGCTCTAAATATAAGATTAAATAAATACAGAAATGTTGTACAAAATGCTTAAAACAAATAATCATTTTGACTGCTTCCTTCCTGCTTGTGTAATTACCACCTCATCATACATTCATTTGCAGCTAGAGACCTATGAGACACTGATACACAACCTATTTGAATAGTTGGTTGTTTTCAGAAGTGGCAGCCCCGTTCCAGAAAGTGGTGCTGCCGGGCTCCATGGATAGATATGTAGCCCTTACATACTGTTCATGTTCTGTGCCTTCACAGTATGGTTCAGGACATTTTTGACCTGAGCCAAGAATTCCCTTATGATAAGTGTCTACAAAATATTTTGAGCTACATATCTATTTACAATGTATTGAAAGCCTATCTGACATTAAAAAACAGATGATGAATCCTTAATTAATGCTTCAGAGAGCAAGGAGAGTGTATTTTTTTGGTTTTACAATACTTTTTTTTCTTGCTCTGCTCTCTGACGGAGACGGTCGCATTCTATCTCTCTCCTGCCTTCCTACCCTCCCCCATCTCTCCTGCTTGCTGTAAGTGCGTCTCTTACACATTGACCAAATAAGATTAAGAAGCAACATGGATCTGGCAAACTGGGCCCTCAACACCATTGATCGTATTTTCTCCACTATGAGATCGGGGGAAAGGGGAGCCCGCGTGTCCGAGTGGAACAGACCCGGTTGGATACGTCTTCGATTCTTGGAGCTCGTGGAGACCTGTCTGTCTCTCAGCTCTGGCAGTTGAGGATGTGGAAGACGTTTACATATTCGGCTATTTGGTATCGGGATCTCTTCTGTTTGGGTTTGGAGGATACCTGATTTACCGGGAAATTAAGAAAATCTGGACAGCAGTTTGACATCTGCCGAGTTTGACATCTGCCGAGGCTGCACAACCAGATGGATGAGCCTGTTGGACCTGAGCCGCAAGCTGGATGCGTAGTCCAGCTAAGATTGTGCTCGCAGGCGAAAGGGATTCGATCTGGAGATAAAGTTCGGTTCTGAATTTACTGAATGGGTTACCCCATCCTCCCTGCCCAACCATATTGCTATCCCGGCTTTAAATGTGTGAATGTGCTTTGCTAAAGATGTTTTTTGGACCCTGGTACGGTGCTCAATATGAGCACAGTACCAGATGATTTTTTAACCTAACTACCCTACTGTGTGTCTGTTTCTGTTTCTTCTGCTAAAGGTAGCGTCGGTAAAACGGCTGCATGACCTCAGACACCTGTCTCCCCTGTTGTTCCGTTGTTTGTTTGTATTGCTTGGATGGGTGTTCTGTTAACTGTAAATTTCCCCATTGTGGGACTATTAAAGGTCTTAATTCATTCATACTTGTTTCTGGAAAAAAAAACATCTATCATGACACAATAATGTCCAACTTTACCTAAAAGATGAAAACATAACAACTAGGATTTAAAGATACTTTACTGAAAGTGAAAAAAGCTCAGAATAAATATATTCTGATTTATTTATTGATAGATGATCTTCTTACATTGCAGGATCACTCCTGTTTTACTGCTGCACTTTTTGGAGAGTCCCCATGTACCTTCAAAAACCAGCAGGTGCCTGTCTCTGTGGGAACCTGGGCAAATACGGTGGGCACACAGAGTTCTCATGAGAGTGTCAAGGTCCCCTTTGACCTCAGTCACTGTGCCATAGAAAAATACAGACATGGTATGTACAATTTCACAGTTTCAAGATTGCCTTAAACCACCTTTTTTCTCAATTAAAGCCATACTGGTGGATCTAAAATTAATCTAAATAGATATGCCTCAAATGTATCCCAAAACGGCCTCAGTTTAAAAAGAATTCATAAGACCTGTACAACAGTATAACATTTATAATGTTGTCGTTTTGGTATATTTTGGGTCCCTTTAGGAAAAGCAATCAAATATCAGAATAAAATTTAGGGTAATTTTGCTGCTGTTAAATGTCAAAATGGGTCAAATTTGACCCAAACAGTGCCCAAGAGTTAAGTTAAAAAAAGAAACTGTTCATGCAGTATTCACTTATTTAAACATATTTTAAATATATTTCCCTTATTGGTACTAGCATTGTACTACGCATAATGGTACACGTGTAACGTATCATAACACGTGTTGTACTTCAAAAGGTAAATAAAAAGTATTTAATAGTCACATTTTGAATGAGAACTTTTGCTTGAAATGTAACATGTGGCAAGATCAGTATGCATCAAAGTTATTAGGTAACAAACAAAATAACAAAAACTCCATCCACCCATTCACTTCCGGTTATCCTGTTCAGGGTCGAGGGGGGCTGGAGCCTATCCCAGCTGTCATAGGCAGAGAGGCTGTACAGGTTGCCAGCCTGTCGCAGGGCTAACACAGAGAGACAGACAACCATTCACACTGTCATTCACACCTATGGGCAATTTAGATTTGCCAATTAACCTAACCCCAGTAAGCGCATGTCTTTGGGCTGTGGGAGGAAACCGGAGTACCCGGAGCAAACCCACGCAGACACGGGGAGAACATGCAAACTCCACACAGAGAGAGAGGGGCCCAGGCCAACGTGGAATCTAACCCAGGCCTCCCAGATGGCATTCTAACTGTGAGGCAGCGGTGCTAACCGCTGTGCTGCCCATAACAAAGAAACAAACTGAAATTGAAAAAACTTTTTTGTTATTTTTCCCACACTAGCAGTTTTAAGTGGGAGCACCATCCAGCACCTCCCTGTGTGTGTGTGTGTGTGTGTGCAAGAGTGTGTGTGGTCATGCACCAGTCAAAATAATGGCAACAGCAAAAGTTGGTAGAAAGCGTCAGAGTCCCATATCGGGCTTCTTTGAGTATGATAGTGAGACAGATAGAAGTGAGCGTCTTGTTGTGGATGATGGTGAAATGTGCGGAACACTTCTCAAAAGAGAAGCGCGCACAAGGCGGCCACAGAAACCGCTCTGATCATGTGCAGTAACCTACGACGTAACTTGATGTGCACCTCTCGAGAAATGTTATGGTGTGTTTACATTACAGGTGCAAGCCTGTAGCATAACCTATTTAGACTATTTGAGTCTGGTTGTATCAATTTTTACTGGCTGCAACATATTGGAATAATCTGTGTTAGTGTTGTGTAAAATATACTCCGTGCCAGCAGCATGGCTTCAGGTGAAGCAGTGTCGGTCTAAAATCTTATTAAAAGGGAACGCCATGAAATGCTGTGCAGACCTGAGGTCCCATGAGCATGTTAGCATGCTAACACATTTGGCTCAAAGCAAGTGGTGCTTTGTTCAATCAGTCTCACTCGCTATGATGGCTGATGACTCCATTTGGGTCAGATATAATATATATATATATATATATATATATATATATATATATATATATATATATATATATATATATATATATATATATATATATATATATATATATATATATATATATATATATATATATAAACCAAGTTATATGCAAAAAGTAATTCTGCTAGCTGAATCCATTGCCCCAACTGCTGAGGAGATGAAATGAGAAGGAATAAGTGAAAATTTAGCAGAAAGCAACAATGAAGAAAAGTGAGAGGAAAGTAGAAATGTGTTATAATAGCAAGAAAAGTAATAGGTTCCAGTGACAAGAAGTGACAAGAGAATGATGATAAAAAGAATACAAAATTGTGAGAAGAAAAGAGTGAAAGAGCTGCAAAAGGAACACAATTCATTCAAAACGGGAGACTGGAGATAACTAAGCCTGTGAACAGCAACACAAATAGCTTCTAATGTCAGGCATGTAATGGGAGGGTACGGGAAATGACTCACCATCTTCAAGTCCTGAGGACAGGCCGTAGAGGGGGAGGCTTAGACTACTGCCTTAAAAATAATAAAATATGAACCAGAAGAGCACAAGTTGACCTGACATGAGCTGCTCTGTACAAGCTGCTTCGAGTTATTGCACAAAATTTAGCGAGGACTGGCGACAAGACTTTTGTTAATGAGTATGTCTCATTTTGAGGCTCAGAAAAAAAGGTCTGAGATATCTCTGAGGAGCTGTGAGGATATGAAAGTGTGCACTCTGACAGGATGTTTTCCTATCATTTGATGGCTAGGAAAGGAAGGTTTCAGTCAAAGCCTGGCAACATGATGTAATGTTACAGCACACAGGAACACGCGCAAAGAGCACCGCAACCACCACATGTACATGGAACAGAAAAAAAAGACTATTTTGTTTATCAGCAGTGTTTAAACCAAAGTTGCTCATTATTTGAACCTTTGATGACTTTGCTAAGTCTGCAAGTATTCTAGTGGGAATCATTTGCAGTAGCATGGTTGCAAATGCTAAAGATAAAAAAATTGTGTGAAGAGGTTATAGAGTTATAACAAAGCAGGAACGACTAAATTTCACAGCCGTGTACCTAATTGTGATGTGTCGTTCGCAACAGATCCGCCTATAAGAGCCAACTCCCCAGTTTCTCATTGACTCTGCTCACAAACCTGAGGACAGGGGCAGAACTGATGGACACACCGTGCAGCCAATCACACATGGGGACATGGGACTATACCATTATGTTAAAGCAAAGGGGAAGATAGATGCTTTACTGTGCATGGGCATATTCCAGGTACAGGCAGCGAGATGACGGAAGACAGCGGTGCAAAAACACGTGAATATGAGTGATACCGTAAAAGAAGCAGCATTTGGCTGCAATTTAAGGAAATTGGAAACAGCAGCGCGGGGGGCCGTCATTGCAAATTGAAAATTACAGCGAGAGCAGGTTCCACCGCAAACATGGCAAGAAAGGGTGAAAAACGCTCCATCAGTTTGCCTGACACCTGACTGCTGAACCTCCAGAGCCATCTGCTCTTTCATGTCTGCCACAGATGACATCTTGCCTGCTGAACTGTTTTGAGTTTACTGACAGACACACTGCAGAAAAGCTGGCAGAGGAGGGTGGCAAAAAAGTGGCAAGTGGAGGACAAAGTGGTGTGCTGTGTGAGTGATAATGCCACAAACATCACCAGAGCCATAAACATTCTGAAGTGGACCCATCTCCCATGTCTTACGCATAAATGATTAGATGATGTCCTGAGGGTGGTGAAACCAACCATGGACAAAGTGAAGGCTATTGTGGAGTTTTTCCACAAAAGCACAGTAGCCACAAAGAGTCTGAAGTCTAAATTGCTCTTGCAGCAAGGGACAGCCAACTACCAATGGGCAACTCTTGCAACTCTTTGTTCAGCCATGGACTGAGAATGTCTGCCACAGCGCTGTCCTCTCAGAAACTACTTTACTGGATCCTAGATTTAAAAGCTGGGTTTCAATGACAACAAAGCAGTTGATGAGGCACTTCAGAGGATATGTGCAGCAGCAACAACAAGATGCAGCTCTAGCAGCCAGTCAGCTCCACCATCAGCCAGAACAGTGGAGGAGGAACCATAAATGTCTGCTGTATGGAAAGTCTTTGATGAAAGAGCAGCTGGAGATGCTGCAAGGAGAAATCCTACAGCAGATTCTGTGATGGAGGTGCGATCCTATCATCATATCCTATCATCACAAAGCAGAAGACCCCCTGAGCTGGTGGGAGGCCAAGGCCTCAATGTACCCACGCCTGGTGAAGGTGATGCAGGGGAGGCTGTGTATTGTGGCAACATCAGTCCCTTCTGAAAAAATATTCTCAAAAATAGACCGAAGGAATCAAATCAGCCCATCCAAACTGAGGCATCTGATTTTCTTGCATGCCAAGATGCACTAAGGCTTATACAGTGTTTCAACATTAGGAGTTTGGTCAAATACACAAAATAAAGCAATTATAAAATTTATCATAAAAAGACTGAAGGCAAAAGGGCTTCTCAGCTCTTTTATCTCATTATTTTGCAAAAAGAGGTAACATTTTTATTTATTTCGAGCATCTTCAATCAATTTCCAAGATATGTTGATAATTCAGAAAAAAGTGTGCTTTTGGTTTTGTCAAGTGAATACATTACAATCGAACTTTTAAAAAGAAAAACATAGCCAGCAAAATGACATGCTAAAAATTATACCACTATTCAGCTCTGACTAGCTGACCAGCCAACATGCCAAAAGCCAGGTAAACATCTTAAGAACATGAGCCCTACTGTATATTGAATCTAGCCCAGAGAAAGAGTGACACTCGACGCTAACAGAAGCTCATCATAAAAACAGGTACAAAGACTCAAGTGTCAACTGTATGCAACATCAACATCAAACTCATAAAATACTCAGAAAAAAAGAACAGAAAATAAAACAAAATACCATTCTGACCAATTCAGACTCTTATATAGCAGCCTCAGCATTTTCATATCTCAGCACTCCTTTGTCAGTCATGACAGTTCTAAGATATGTAGGCCTATTCAGAGTATGGTAGATAATGGCATCCATGGTTAAAGCCGGACATCATTATGATAGCAGATTAATTTTTGCAGACTTTGAACAGAATCCTCAGTACTAAGTGGTTTGTTGCTACTTGCTACTAAGTCTAGGCTACCTATTTGCTTGGAGACACAAAAGAAATGTGAATTCTGACACTGTGAAAAGGGATGATTAAGTGTCAGAAATGTTGGTCGTGCAGTTAATGGTATCCTTTGATGTTAGCACCTATTATCTGCCTTCAAGTGTATTTAAATCATAACGGGCAGGTTTATGGCTGCCTGGTGGCACTTCATCCTTAAGTATAATATATAATTTGTGATGAGCTTATTGTAAATTAAGAAACAACCATACACTACTGTGCATTCATTGGAATGTATATTTTAACATCTCACACTTACAGTGAACATCTCATCAGCTGCAAGCTGAAGGTCACCAGCGGGGGAAGTGGTCGACATATGGCTGGTCAGTAGTGTGGCCTGCTGCTGATGGAAATCCTCCTCATGCATACACAGCAAGTTTGAATAGATTTATCAGCCTGTCATTGTATGCAGTACATTTCTTTCTTCCTGAATTTTCCTGTCAGTGGAGATACTGAATAAGCAGATGAACTTACAATAACCAAAGAAAAACCCCAAAACAAGAAACATCAAAAATTATATTCTGATTTTATATTATGTTATGTTATGTTGTTATTTTGTTGTACTTGCTATGAAACAAGAAACACCACTGAGTGGGTGCCAACACTTGGCTGTCTTATAACTGGGGGGAAAGGGGTGGGGGCAGGATAAATTTAGTCAAAATTCATGACAAATTTATGGCCCTTGGTCAGCATGTAGCCTTTTTCATATTAACATCTGTGTAAGTTTGATGGGCCGAGCTTGAGCAATATCCATCAATAGTGTGAATTTGAACACCCTAGGTGAGCTTGTTCTCGTATTCACAAGATTTTCTGAAAACTTGACCTTTACCTTTAGGTCAAGGTCACCAAGATTTGAACTTGTCCAAGATTTTTAGTAGATGTATCTATGCATTTTTAATTTAATTTAACTGAACAATCATGTGGTCTAAGAACACCCCCAAACCACTCTTATAGAGAGTCACGTCAACTGCGGTTCAAGATGCTACTGTTCGTATGTGCAGCTTCATGTAGGTCCAAGCAAATGTTTCTAAATAAATTAGCCACAAATACACAAAAGAGAAAAAAAATAAAACTTTTTGGATTTTTTTTTTATGCCATTGGCAGCATTGAGGTTGGTGGTCTTATTTGAGCTTTTGCAGATTTCACACACAGTTTGACTAAGCAACTAAATTTATTCATCATCCACATCCTCTAATTATAGTACACATGAAGTAGAAGCATTTTCTGATTTGACACTATATGGATTAGCCTTTCAATTCAATCAATCAGTCAAACAAATTTAACCCTTTAACTTCGGGCAATCGCCGCTGAAGCACCGGTTTTCCTGCCCTTACTAGCTGCGAACAGCTGCTTAAGACATAGTGTATCACCGCCGAGTCGGCTGATCAAAGGAATATATATAGGATATTGCACTTGGTTAAGGCTAGGACATGCTTATGGTCATGCTTTATATTTTTTTTAAAATCAATATTTAAACATTAAATATAACTTTGAAACAGATACAGCAGAGACACTTGTTAAAACTAACCTACTTCCTTTAAACTGTTGCTCTACAGTAACATCACTGATGTTTGTGCCATTATGGCCAACAAATACCACATAAGCAGGGCTTTCCTGCAGACTGATAGATGTATCTTCCAGGCCTGATAACTGAAGCCAGAAATGCCTCAAACCTGCATGCTGTGTAATGACCTGTGTGATGGTGGAGGGGGCAGCTCCTACAGTTACAAAAAGAAATCCACATCTTTCGTTGTTAAGTGATGACTTCCTGCTACCTTTTAGTTCCACTAAACCTTGTGAATCCTTTTTTCATGGATGCCAGGCCATCAGACTTTATTTTAACTCTCAGTGGTGCCCCGGTGTTTGTTCGATTTTGGGAACCAAAGGAGGATTTGGACCCAGAAATGGCTAATAATGCCAGACTTAAGAAGTGCATAGAAGTCAATGTGAAAATGTCCCTCAACTCCGTGGAACTGTGACCTCATAAACACTCTTGATGAATTTATGATCTCTGTTGCTAGTTCCAAATATTATTGAATATAACATGATGATTCCTCCATAAACAGTTACGTAGTTGCTGCCAGATAAAGATTAGGCTATAAACTAGGTGCTCAGCAGCCTTGGTTTTTTTAAAGGAAGGTGACCAGAATATAACCTGTTGGCAATTAGCTGAGTCGGGTCCTCTACTACAAAGAGACAAGTTGCGTTCCTCAGTGCAGATTGACTCAGATTTATTGCAATGTGGTGGTAATCTGTCTGGTTTCATGAATTAGATTGAAATTATTTCCAAACCTTTGCCAGTCTGTATGTGAGTATTACAATCACTCCAAATCAGACCACAATTGTTTGGAGACAGGTTGCCTCCCACCAGGCCTTGCCATCAAAAGTCGTCACCTAGAGTCTGTTTCACCTACAGGGGTTGGACAATGAAACTGAAACACCTGATTTTAGACCACAATAATTTATTAGTATGGTGTAGGGCCTCCTTTTGCAGCCAATACAGCGTCAATTCATCTTTGGAATGACATATGCAAGTCCTGCACAGTGGTCAGAGGGATTTTAAGCCATTCTTCTTGCAGGATAGTGGCCAGGTCACGACGTGATGCTGGTGGAGGAGACTCGCTCCTCCAAAACACCCCAAAGTGGCTCAATAATATTTAGATCTGGTGACTGTGCAGGCCATGGGAGATGTTGAACTTCACTTTCATGTTCATCAAACCAATCTTTCACCAGTCTTGCTGTGTGTATTGGTGCATTGTCATCCTGATACACGGCACCGCCTTCAGGATACAGGCTTCTCCACACCGTAACTCTCCCGGATGTGGGGAAAACAGTAAACGTGGACTCATCAGAGAACAATACATGTTTCACATTGTCCACAGCCCAAGATTTGTGCTCCTTGCACCATTGAAACCGAAGTTTGGCATTGGCACGAGTGACCATAGGTTTGGCTATAGCAGCCCGGCCGTGTATATTGACCCTGTGGAGCTCCCGACAGACAGTTTTGGTGGAAACAGGAGAGTTGAGGTGCACATTTAATTCGGGCAGCCGTGGCTTTATGTTTTTTGGATAGAATCCAGGTTATCCCTTTCAGACAGCTTCCTCTTGCGTCCACAGTTAATCCTGTTGGATGTGGTTGGTCCTTCTTGGTGGTATGCTGACATTACCCTGGATACCGTGGCTCTTGATACATCACAAAGACTTGCTGTCTTGGTCACAGATGCGCCAGCAAGACGTGCACCAACAATTTGTCCTCTTTTGAACTCTGGTATGTCGCCCATAATGTTGTGTGCATTGCAATATTTTGAGCAAAACTGTGCTCTTACCCTGCTAATTGAACCTTCACACTCTGCTCTTACTGGTGCAATGTGCAATTAATGAAGATTGGCCACCAGGCTGGTCCAATTTAGCCATGAAACCTCCCACACTAAAATGACAGGTGTTTCATTTTCATTGTCCAACCCCTGTACTTGCAGTTGGTCTCTGACAGCGAAAGAAAAAAAAATAATTCAGTGTAATCACTGGGCAACTATCAATTTTTCCTAGTGGCAAGGAGGTTGCTGTCTTGTTTTGTGACTGAGCCAATAGGTAGCTTGCAAATTGTAAATATGTAAAAGTTAACATTAGCAAATATTAGCCCTAAGAAAGCCAGTTTGGGGCTATGTTCTGATCCCCCAAAACCAGTCACAGGTTCATTCCTGAATCAGATGTGTCTTGAATGTGCCTTGTTGACCCTGGTTTCCATATGACATCAGTCACAGTCCCATTTGGTTACATAAGCTTCCAGAGATAAAACTTTTTTTTTTTTTTTTGGTGTGTTATGAAACACATTAATCATGCTGTTCTAGATACAGTATAATATGTAGCTTCATATTTCACCTATGAATGTTAATGTTAATGTTGAGTTAACCATTTCCCTCTTGATGAACTACAGTGCTTTGTCAAATGTACTTAAACTGATTAAACATTCTAATTCCATTGGGGAGACAAAAAAGTATATCAACCATTCTGATAAATACACTGAAAATCACAGTCAGCCAAGTGGAAAAAAGAGACCTTTTTAAAAGCACTCTTTAAGCACACTTCTAGTAGGCTACTGGTTTTGAGTGATCATTACAATCTGACAGACCTTTTTTATTTTAAGATGCATCTTTTCTTATCTGAGCTGACTTTCTTCAGAAACGGTCTAGCAATAAAGAAATACACAGAAAGCGAGATTGGTGAGAGATTTGTGGAAAGTAACAGACAGAATGGAGAAAAGTGTGACAGAGAATATACTGGCGAGAAATCAGTGATGTGTGAAAGCATATTCAACAATCAGGGTTGTTCTTTGTGATTCAAAGAGTGGGGAAGGCAGTGGAGGCGAGAAGAAAAGAGCAGAGTTTGTGAGTGATTTTCTCATAGCAAAAAAAGCATCAGAGTTCCTCCAAGGTCATGTATGTAACCTCTGAGCTAGTGCAGAAGTCACTACCTGATGTTTCAGAGGGCTTTTTGTTCTGCCACTTGCCTTCTAGCGAGCATGGGCATGCTTTAGGTGACAGCGTGTGCAGATGTGAGGTTGTCCCTAACGACAAAACACACAAAGGACAAAACCTAAGCTTCACAGAAATGCACCACCATGATTTCTGAAACACAGACAACATATATAAAATAACCTACAAAATAAATGACTGAAAATGCTGAAACACATTCAACAAATGTGTTAAAGCTGTAAAACAAAGCACTGCATTGGAATTCCTTGGCTTGCAACCAATCTGGGTTACACCACTGTAATTAAAAAGCCAAAAAGATCATTGTAAACAAGGGGCTGCTCGGCAACACCAAATTACACCATATATCTGTCATTTATTTAAAGAATCAAACACAATTTTAAGAGAAGCACTGTCAAAGCTTGTGCACGGAACTGTATCAACAACAACAACTGACCAACAAGCAGTAAACGGCACTGTGATTGACAGCAGCCCACGAGATTGAGTGCGATGAGGTCACTAGGCGACGGCAACGCCTTCCACAGTTGGTTGCTTGTGTGGAATCTGATCAAATAGCACCATCTGGGAAATGTTGCATTTGTCACAAAGGACAACAGTTAAGGTTACTAAAAGAAAAAAAGTGTCCTGAAATAAATTTCATGCGTTATGAAATTGTTCTAATTATTATTGTGGAAGCTCTCAACTGTTGTATTGATTTAGCACAGTAATGAAATTAAAGTGTTTAAATGAAATAAACTGGCTTTGAATGTAATAACCACTGATAAAACTGGCATCTGGCATTGCTGGTAAAGCCCAAAAAAAGGCACTCAGGGACATGTAGCAGACTGCACATACTGAGACGATGACAACCAGTCTGCACTGCAAACTGAGCTCAGCCTTTTGATCCGGCTGGTTTGAATGATGAATATTACGATGTCAATTTCAGGCTTGCCCACAAAGGAAGCACCAAAACCCCAAAGCAATGATACAGTATGTAGGATGTGTCTGTGTGACTTGCACGTGTCTAGCAGTATTTGGACTCAATCACTTGGTTTCACTTCAGCTCTTTGCATGTTATAACTTTACTCAGGGCTAACTCTGTGTGCTGCCACCACTGAACCATAATTTCCACTTTAGTGATAATTTAGGCAGATCAGGTTAATCTGCAAACCATTTTGCAATTCACATCCACACCAGCTCCTCCTTTCAAACTGTTTCTGACTTAATCAATATCCTATTTGTCTGTATGATGTGGATATGACTGTAGACTGTATAATAAAAAACAAACAAACATAATTTTAGTTTAATTCGATACAAAATTCAAGTTGTTACATCTTATTAGTGTAAAATCAGGCTGTCAAATGGTTTATAAATATAAAGGTATCAACAGACTCTGTCTATAAACCTGAGTAGATCCAAATGTTTCCAAGGGTGCAGGGTAACTTAGTATATCACAGCCTCAGTGAGAGAAATCTCTAAAGGAAAATGAACATAGCTATTATAATGGCATCCATTGATTTTAGTTTTTTTTTAAAGTTATTGTCATTGCCCTGTACTGTTTTGTCTTTGTTTAGGAGTCTTTAACTCTCCCTAAGTCCAGGAGGAGCTGAGTAGATGTTTCTCTGTCGTCTGAGTGGACCTGGATTTCATTGCCTCATCCTGACCACCTGCTTCTCATCAGCCTCAATAATGACCTGTATTTAAGGACCAGCTTCAGTACCGAGTCTCTGCCAAATTATCTGCCTCCTTTTTGTGGTAATCAGGTTCACCTATGCTACTCCTGCGAACTAGTGACTTGCTTGTGTTAACTCCCATGCTTCCCTGCGTGATTCTCCCTGGCTGAAGTGTGGCTTACTCACCAGAATCACCTACCTGCTTTTGTTGAGCTGGTCTGCTTTTCCTGCAAGCTTCATTTGAAACACTCACCTCACTGACTCACCTGGCTGCTCACCCTCCAAAATCCTCTGCTCTTACAGAAAGACAAATCATTGGCTGCTTTCTCAGGTAATCTCGTTCACCCCTCCAAGTAAACTCTTGCATGTTCTCACTAACTGAACTCGTGTTGTGGAAATCTGTGTCTAATCCCTATGGACTAATAGTTCACTCCTCTGTCCCAGAATCTCCTCTCCCATGGCCTGCTCAGTTCCCCAGAGATGTGTCAGAGACATCTCTCACAGTTTATACTCACTCTGTACAATGAATACTTTTAAACTTGTTAATTCAGTCTTCTGGAGTTGTGCATTAACCTGTGGCCCACAGGGCCCAACACAGTGACAGTACAATCTGGTCAAATGGACTCAACAGACTTAATCAAGCCTGTATTATCAAAACAAGGCACAATGCATGGAGAGCATCACTGAGCTCTCTGCACACTAGGCGAACAGGAACATGCACTATATCGACAAAAGTATTCATTCACCCATTCAAATCATTGAATTCAAGTGTTCCAGTCACTTCCATGACCACAGCTGTATAAAACCAAGCATCTAGGCATGCAGACTGTTTCTACAAACATTTGTGAAAGAAAGAGCTCAGTGAATTCTACCTTGGTACTGTGATAGGATGTCACCTGTGCAACAAGTCAAATCATGAAATCTCCTCACTACAGACCAGTGATCGCTTCCTCAGGAAATCTCTTTCACTCCTCCAGTAAGCTCGGACCTCCACATTATAGAAACCAAACAGCTTCTTCACAAATGCATGGCACAACATACAGTGTATCACATAAGTGAGTACGCCCCTCACATTTCTGCAGATATTTAAGTATATCTTTTCATGGGTCAACACTGACAAAATGACACTTTGACACAATGAAAAGTAGTCTGTGTGCAGCTTATATACCAGTGTAAATTTATTCTTCCCTCAAAATAACTCAATATACAGCCATTAATGTCTAAACCAGTGGCAACAAAAGTGAGTACACCCCTTAGTGAAAGTTCCTGAAGTGTCAATATTTTGTGTTGCCACCATTATTTTCCAGAACTGCCTGAACTCTCCTGGGCATCATCAATCACCAGTCCAGAGACTTCCAGTTGTTGCTGCTGCTCTTCCACCTTTGTCCTCCACTTCGGATAAATCTGCCAAACTGATGTAAATTGGCCAGGCTAGGCTGAAACACCTGAGTAGCAACAAAGGTGAATTGAAGCATGAGTGTATCTAGTGAGGTAAACATGGGCAATTCATTGCCAATTGCCCTGCACAGCCAACAGGCCAACAGTAAATACAAGGATACTGGTGGATGGCTCCTCCCAGGAAACTTGTCCCACTTAACTCTCCCTGTCACTATGTGTTGTAACCAGGATTCCATCCCTCTCCAGGCTTTTGTCGATTCTGGGGCTGAGCAAAGTCTTTTGGACATAAACCTACTGTAGCAAGACAACTAAACCTTCCACTCTAGCCACTAACCACTCCCATTACAGTTTCTGCTCTCAATGGTCATGTCCTGGCAACTATTACACATTAAACAGAGCCAGTCCACCTAATCATTTCTGGAAATCACAGTGAGAATCTGGTATTCTACACTTTCTCTGCACCTAACACACCTACCATCCTAGGATATCTCTGGTTAGAAAGACACAACCATCATTTTAACTGATCTGAAAAAAATGCATTGAAAGTTGATTCTACTTTGCTCGCCTCATTGCCTTCAGTCATCCATTCTTCAAGCCATTTCTCTCTCTGAATCTACTGTTTCATACTCACCAGATCTCTACTCTATCCCTAACGATTATCATGACCTGGAGAAAGATTTAGTAAGGGGCATTTTTTTCTCCCTCCTCACCAGCCCTATGACTGCCCCATAGACCTCCTTCATGGAGCTTCTTGCTCACCAGCTTCCAATACAACCTTTCTCGGTCAGAGAGAGAATCCATGGACGGATACCTCAGGAAGTTGCTGGGACCAGGTATAATTCAACCATCCTCCTCCAGCTGGGTTCTTTTTTTGCTGCAAAAAAAAATACCTCAGGGCCAAGTATTGACTATCAAGGTTTAAACCCGATCACAGTGAAAAACAAATAACCATTACCACTCATTAGTTCTGCTTTCGAACACATCCAGGGGGCAATATTAACCAAGCTTGACATCTGCAACATAACATCTGAGGGAGTTGAGTTTAATACACGTTGTTTAACATGCCTTTGGGACACTAGCAATATTTAGCCATGCCATTTGGCTTAAATGATGCTCCAGCTCTGTTCCAAACCCTAATTAACAATCTGCTCAGAGACTTCCTGAGTCTATTTGTATTTGTATATCTCAATGACATCCTTATTTTCTCCAGAAGTTTCAAAGACCAAAAGGTTCACATTCGCCAGGTGTTCCCTCCATCTCCGTCGCTGCAGTTGGTTGTGGCAGGCTACCAAAGTGACTCTCCTCACCATGTCCTGGACTACGCCCTGGGTCAGAAAGTCTGGTAATCTGCCAGACATATTCTGTTAAAGACTGAGACAAAGAAACTGTCTCCAAACTTTATTTTTCCATTTGAGATAGATTCCCTTATCAATCCTGTGACTGTTCGCCTTAAGCTCTTGAGTAATAATCTATAACAATCTATAACACCTTTCATGTCTCCCAATTGAAACCTGTTTTGTCCAGACCGCTGGACCTGGGTATCTCACAGCCCAGAAACCAGATCAACGGCGAATAAGTTCCAGACTATAAATACATATACCTTACTGGTCATCAGTTACCCAGCTGGAATAATAAGCTGGCTACAGGACGTGATAGATGCCACTGATGTTAAGCCACAAAACTGTTCATAATGCATGGAAGTCTCTACCTGAAATCCAGCACCAGGAGACACTGAGCAACAGAAAGCGGGAGCGTCAAGATTAGTGAATGTAAGAGCCACAGTCCAGGATGATACCAGGAGCTTCTACAAATACATTAGGAAGATGACCATCCAAGCTGCTCCAAGAGTGCCTCAGGCAACTGAAGACAGATGGTGATGAGGAACAGGAAGAGGAACTGTCGTGGGCAACCAAGCCGCTGCACGTACCATCAACAGATAGAGGAAATGGCTGACATCAGAGAAATCCTACCAGTGGCTAGAATCAGACCCAAAAAAGAGAGTGTGGAAATGTGTCTTTGGAGACTATCCAACACATAACGGTAGGATGTAAGATGCAAGCTGGGAGAGTGTACACTGAGAGGCAAAGCCAAGTGGTTAGGGTAGCTTTCAATTCAATTCAATTCAATTCAATTCAATTCAATCCTCTTGCGTAACCTACATACACACCGGACGCGTTGTGTTTTTGCAAATAAATTGCCCTCATAAAATGCAATGTGAAAAAAAAAATGTAGTCACATCAAGCGATGATGTATTGAGGTCCTGATGTTTCTAAACAAGACAAGGAAGAAACAGAGATTCTGGGTTCATCCAACTCATATGAAAGCAGCAACAGGGAGAGTTTCATAGTTTGATACCGGCATTGAAGCTGCATCAAGGCCACTTTTGTGCATATTTCATGATATCAGTGGACAGTTTGAAGAGTTGGGATCACATGTGAGGAGGCAGAGGATAATATGAGAGAGCTGACTGACCCAGAGCAACGTGTAACTGTGTGTTAGAGGTAAACTAGTATGATTTTACTGTTCCCACATCACTGTTTATACAGTGCAGCGGTGTGCACTTTGAGCTATAAGTTCAGATGTTACTAAATGCCAAAATGCAGCGCTCTGATTGGTCAGATCTGTTTGTTCGCTTGTTAAAGTCAGAAAAATTGAACTTGATCCAAAAAAACAAATGCCGCAAAATCATACTGTGAAATGACACGGTCGGTGTGAACGGCTGCATTAAGAACAGGTGAATCAGAAAAACATTTTTAACGCACAAAACATTCACACCGAATAAACGTGTCTGGTGTGTAAAGGCCACAAGTATCTGGTTTGACACCATGTTTCTAAGATTTGTGGGGCAGAGTACAAGAACTTCAGTTTTATCTGAATTTAGAAGCAGGAAATTAGAGGTCATGCAGGCCTTTAAGGATTCCTGCAGTTTAACTAATTGATGTGTGTCATCTGGTTTCATCGATAGATAAAGCTGAGTATCATCTGCATAATAGTGAAAATTTATGTAATGCTTTCTAATAATACTGCTTAATGGAAGCATGTATAATGTAAATAGAATTGGTCCTAGTGTTACACCTTTAAGAATGACAGTGGTCTGTTCTCTGGGTAACTGACTTAATTGTTTTCTCTTTATTTCCTATGAAACACAGAACAGAACATGACAGTTCAGCATCTGTGTTAATCAGCATAGCTTACACTGACTTCAGCTACAGAACATCTTGTTCTGGTAATCTCATCAGTTTCCTTGTTTCCCACAGCGCCCTCTGTCAAACAGACACTTCACCCAAGTAAAACAGAACTACACAGTGAACACAGTTGCATAATGGTAAAGAGTGATCTCCAACATGTTTTAAAGAAAGTCCTCAGCTGATTAATTTTAAATAGGGGGGTAAGATATTTTACTTTAGTCCATTTTCCTATTGTTTTCTCAATGTCCTTTTAAACACATTGTGCTACAATAGCACAGAACCCTGTGGAACTCCATAATTAAGCTTCGCGTGTGAAGAAGACGACTCCCCATTTACATGAACAAATTGCAGTCTATTAGATAAATATGATTCAAACCACTGCAGTGCAGTACCTTTAATACCTATGGCATTCTCTAATCTCTGTAATAAAATGTTATGGTCAACAGTATCAAAAGCTGCACTGAGGTCCAACAGGACAAGCACAGAGATGAGTCCACTGTCAGAGGCTGTAAGAAGATCATTTGTAACCTTCACTAATGCTGTTTCTGTACTGAGATGAATTCTGAAACCTGACTGAAACTCTTCAAATAAACCGTTCCTCTGCAGATGATCAGTTAGCTGTTTTACAACTACTCTTTCAAGGATTTTGGAGAGAAAAGGAAGGTTGGAGATTGGCCTATAATTAGCTAAGACAACTGGGTCAAGTGATGGCTTTTTAAGTAGCGGTTTAATTACAGCCACCTTGAAGACCTGTGGTACATAGCCAACTAATAAAGACAGATTGATCATATTTAAGATTGAAGCATCAGTAATTGGAAAGACATCTTTGAACAGTCTAGTAGGAATGGGATCTAATAAACATGTTGCTGGTTTGGAGGAAGTAACTATTGAAGTTAACTCCAAAAGATCAACTGGAGCGAAAGAGTCTAAACAAATACCAGCAGTGCTGAAAGCAGCCGAACATGAAGATAAATCTTTGCGATGCTTATGAATAATTTTTTCTATAATGTCTAAAATTTTATTTGTAAAGAAATCCATGAAGTCATTACTAGTTAAAGTGAAAGGAATACTCAGCTCTACAGAGCTCTGACTCTTTGTCGGCCTGGCTACAGTGCTGAAAAGAAACCTGGGGTTGTTCTTATTTTCTTCAATCAATGATGAATAGTAAGATGTCCTAGCTTTACAGAGGGCTTTTTTATAGAGCAACAAACTCTTTTTCCAGGCCAAATGAGCATCTTCTAAGTTAGTGAGACGCCATTCCCTCTCCAGCTTACGGGTTATCTGCTTTAAGCTGCGCGTTTGTGAATTATACCACGGAGTCAGGCACTTCTGATTTGAGGCTTTCAGAGGAGCCACAGTATCCAAAATCATACGCAGTGAGGATGGAGGTTAAATCAGCTTTAGCAGCAACTTGGTAGCAATCTTTCATAGATGGACTCCTTTAAAATTTTTTGGTTTTGTTGTAGTTGTGTATCTAATTACTGTGATCAGATCCCAGTGCATCAGGTCTCAATTTGGGGTTATTTTTGGTTCATATTTAGGGTCAAGGAGTAAAAGTTTTAATGGAAAAAAGAGACGAGAGATTAGAGTTTTTTTTTAATATGCTGACAACTCTGAGATCCGAGATGGAAAAATGGTCTTTGGTCTGACCCTTTAGAGCTTATTTCACACAGTTCACAGCTTTTTTACAGACTTCAAGTTTTCCCATCATATTGTTACTTGTCACACTGCTGCTTGTCAGACCACTTTGACACCAGCTTGCCAGCTACCTGACCTTTCCTATGCTGTTATTAGTCCGATTTTCATATTTCACTTTCCAGTTTGACCTCAGTGATGCCATACAATTGTTTAACACAGAAATTCAATTGCCCAGTGAAGGCTTCTTTTTAATTTGATGTTTTAAGGTCTCTTTGGGGTCATGATTAATGCCTTTATGTACTTGGAGAATATAAATGACTTGTTTAAAATTCATATAGGATAGTGCAAAAACTGAGGAAAATACAGATGCGCAGACTTACAGCGAGTTCCTTAAAAGTGCTTGAAAAGTGCTTGAAAAAGACACAAAACAATCAAAAGGATTAAAATCAGTGCAGCAGAACCTGAAATATCGCATAAATTTCAGGTTCTGTTGCATGCACCTTCATTGTCAAAACATGGCACCTACGCTATCTGCAATGCACTTGAACTCACAATGAAACAAGGAGTTGCTATTAGCTAAATGCTAACATGTGTACACTGACAATAGTCTGTATAATAATTTTTTTAAGTTTACCCTCTGACTTTAATCAAAGTTCTTTTAAATGCAAGTCTCACAATTTAAAACTCCTCCAAGCTGTTATTTTGAAGTCCCTATCTGAATGAATGGCTAGAAAGCTGCAACTTTCAGTTAAATCAGAGAGAGACATAAAAACAGAGACATAAAAAATCATCTATAGAATTACCAGAAGTTTATTTTTGGCAATCAGAGAAGTCACTCCTGTTGTCCATTTAAAAGAATATAGACTTAGGGTTTTCATTTTTTTTAGACCTGAAAGCTATGTGAATGAAAGGTAAAGTGAAATGAAGTTAGTTCTAAACATTTTATCAGAGCGAAGTCAAACACACAACACCATACAAACAAATCTAGTAGGACACATGTGAGACACACAAACACACACAAACAAAACAAACAAACAAAAACCAAACAAAGCAGGCAAACATACATGAGAAAACTAATGAATAAACACAAAAAAAATGCCTTGAAAGCTCATATGGTGTCTTAAAATATGACCAGGAGAGTCTGTTTGTGATAAATTGGGAGTGAGACTGTGCTGCTAATTCAGGTCACATCTTTCATTTCACTCTGTAGACAAGTGCTCCTGAATCTGAATCAGAACTTGTCTGGGAGTTGATGAATGCCTTCTCTTGTGTGTAAATTTACAGAAAAAGCCCTCCTTCTTCTGTAGACCTAATGTAGATCACTGTGCCGCATTTTGTAAATCACCATACCAGACAATGGAAGCTGGCTGGTGTCTTTTCATGGCTGCCAGCTACTCCAGGTTTAGCAGCTGTCCTGTAAAACCACTCTTGAAAAATCCCATCAATGTGGAAGTAGAGTGGAAATGAAATGTTTCCTGATACAATTAAACACATTTCTAAGTACAGTTTCGACTGTTACAAAAACTTCCAAGACTGCTATTAAATGAGCCATTCCTTCTCTTGCTGCAGTTTATGGAAATAAATGAAACGGCTTTCATGTAACTGTGACTACTTTGGTTCTGTGCACATTTATGCTGGCACTGAAAAACGAATGCTGGCAGAGACTCCTGTCTGTATTTTGAAGAAGCTAAAATCACTGACATAAAAACAATCTTTGGATGTCCTCAGAAAAAAAAAGGCTTAGTTACAAACTGATGGCTGTTTAAAAAATCCCAAACTTCATCCTTTGAAGCCTGCTTCAAACTGCGCTGCCTCTCTGAAGCTTGTTTACGCACATACCTACAGCACATGTTCATATATCAGCATTTTCCAGATAAAGAGCGGTGACAGGAACAGGAAAAATTCCTCTGTCAAGGAAATAAAAGGTCAGTAGAAGAGAAAGAGAAGAGATAGAGATGTACAACTAAAGAGTAAGTCTGTCGGGGTAGTGTTTTCTACCATGTGTGATACAGTGAAGTTTCTCTCAACTCACAATCCCACACACAGCATCACTGCTTTCTGATGCAATTTCTATAGACTGATTGATAGTCACACAACAGTCATCTTTTTAGCCATTCAAGGTGAACTTTTAAATTTTGATTTATCTCATAACTATGTATTTTTATGGCATTATTTTCAATTAGCTTCCAGTTATGATCAGGCCTCATACTGAGCAATTCACATTTTATTTACCTTCCTCTTATTTGTCCTTGCACTGTTCATCTTGTACATACGTATCTGACTTACCAACAGACTAGAGACATAGGTCAATATGGATGGAGACGTGGTCCAGAGAAAGAAAATTTGCTGGGTCTCTTGTGATGGTCATCAGCTCCCATGATAGAGGAAGGATACCATTATGAACCTGCATGTGCTTATTAGTGGCATACTTTATTACACTCTAATGCATACAGTAGCAATAGTATGTGAGATTTATGGTCTTAAACAGATGTCCATGAGGAATCACTGTGTTTCATTAATTACAAAGTCAAAGGGAATTCAAAGCAAATACAATGCATAACACAACCATCTGATAAATAAATAGCAATACTAGAACTTACTGTATGATTGGGAATAAATTTGGTGCTGGTAAAAGTTCCCACAATAACCTCTGTTCCATCAATGGCTTTTGCTATTATGTTTTCACAATAACAACTCACACATGCATTCTTGCTGTAATAACTAAACTGAACAACAGTCATTCAAAAGATATTTTTTTATGTAGATGCCGTCCAAAAGACATATAAAAGCAATTTGGTGAAACCTCTTATGCATCTTATTAAACCTTCAACACGACCGTACCGTCACCCGCACAATGCGTTTCAAACATGTTGGCATTTGCGGCCTTCCTGCAACAGCACGAGTGAAATTACCATAATAACCTCATGTTAGCTGCAAAGTGCAATTTCTCAGCTTTCAGAAACCATTTGGATTTTTCTAATAAGACAATAAAACAAATGTATTTAAAGTCAAATATCTGTACTTACAGTTTGCGTCAAAGCCAGTAAGCGCAGGCCTTGTGGCTTGCTAGCTTCCTCAAAAGTTTTAGTTTAGCTTTTTAGCTGGGGCTGAGAGGGTTATAAAAATATCAGTCTATATTACTATTATCAATTTTCTTCAGCTTTGGCTGGCATTAACCTGACAAGCTCAATTATTCAAGCTTAAGCTACCCTACTTCCATAGCAAAAAAAAAAAAAAAGTTTATAAAATATGTATTATAATATGATCACAATGATAAAGCTTTTTTCACACACTAGTGTAAACTAATGAATACATCCAAAAACACAAATGTTTCTTGGCTGACACAGCTGTTATCCCTCATATCCCTCATATTTCACAATAAACATGTGGTCAAATAACCCAATAAGCATGTCTTAATCTGGCACGGTGGCATGGTGGTGTGGTGGTATGCACTGCTGCCTCACAGCTAGAAGGTCTGGATTCACATCCACCTTGGCCTGGGCCTTTCTGTGTGGAGTTTGCATGCTCTCCCCGTGTCTGTGTGGGTTTCCCCCCACAGTCCAAAGACATGCAGCTACTGGGGTTAGGTTGGTGATTCTAAATTGCCCATAAGTGTGAATGGTTATCTGCCTCTCTGTGTTAGCCCTGCGACAGGCTGGCGACCTGTACAGGGTGTACAGGTGTACCCTGTCTCTCACCCTATGACAGCTTGGATAGGCTCCCAGCTAAGCACAAGAGAATGGATGGATGGATTATTGGGCACCCATCTATGATGAAAACTGGACCTGCTCTGTGAACTTGAGCCATCCACATAGCAGGTTACATTTCAATTACATTGTGACAGTGATTAATGGTTGGGTCTTACAATAATAATAACCATTTAGCTTCTATCTCTTTATTTTCATATACTATAAGATAAGATAAGATATCTTTATTGCCATTGCACAATACAGTGAAATTTTGTTGGAGCAATCCTCCAGGTGGCGACATAATAAATACAAAATAGAAATAAAAAATATATAAATAGAATAAATAAGAATCACACAGTGAAAATGGCAATAAACTGTTTATTTACAAAAAAAAAACAACTGCAGTGCAGTATGCGAAAGTGGTGTAGTAGATCTGCAAGTGGCTGTGAAGTTGGAGCTATACATGTAGTTTGTTGGGTTTGTTACTGTCAGTGTTCAGTACTGTAACAGCTCTATGGTAAAAACTGTTTTTCAGTCTTGAGGTCGGGGCATACAGTGTCCTGCAGTGCCTCCCAAAAGGCATGGGGGGTGAAGAGGCAGTGTCCGGGGTGTGTGCTGTCCCTGATTATGGCTGTGACCTGCCTGGTGCAGCGGGTCTTGTCTATGTCCTCTGGTCTGGGGAGCTGGGTGCCGGTGGTCCTCTCAGCAATCTTGATAACGCGCTGGAGAGCTTTCCTGTTGTCTGCAGTGCAGTACCATACTGAGATACAATATGTGAGGAAGGACTTGATGGCTGACCTGTAGAAGCTCACCATCAGCTGTTGTGGAGGTCACGCTCTCATCAAGCACCTCAGGAAGTGAAGCCTCTGGAGACCTTTCTTGACCGTCGCTGTGGTGTTGATGGTCCAGGTCATGTCGTGGCTAATGTTGACCCCGAGGTACTTGATGCTCTGCACGACCTCCGCTCACTCGCAGCTGATTGTGATCGGATTGGACGAGGGGCCTCGGTCTCCTGAAATCCAGGATCAGCTCCTTTGTCATTGCTGTGTATTGCTGTATTCAAATGACACTATTCCTAATAAATGGAAACCTTTATGTTTGCTGTTTGGATCAATCAAAAACTGAAAAGACGTCATTATCTACACTGGCAGCCATGACATCACAGATTTAAGCACCACAAACAGGTACAGGTACGCTCATACTGGTCAGAGTTTAAGTGACGAGGGCAGTTGCAAAAATGAGCAGCTACCACTGAAGCTGAGTTAAATCATTGTTTTTAGTGGAACCGACTCCTTGGAGGTTTCATGATATTTTCCCTTCTGTGTTTACTGAGGCTGGATCTCAAAGTGTATTTAGTATTGGCTATTTACCAGTTGAAGCAATCTTAACAAATGCCACCTGCGGCTTTGGAATATAGACTACAGCCTAACAAACTAACAAGCAACAACCATCTGCACTCAGAGCTTAATTTATGCCACATCCTGCAGGACCAAAACTAGCACCAATTTTACTGGATGTAGCCAGGACTTGAGTGGAGTTCATTTTCAGCCCATTTATGCTGAAGACCAACCCAGTTCAGTGCTGTATTTATTATTGACATCTTTCTTATCTCTTCAGTAACAACACTAACATCTGTTTGTGGCCCAGGAATCTTCTGCTGGGCTGCAGATGTCTATTGATTAAACAACTTTAATCTGTTATTCATTAGAAAATGTCATTTTTTAAAATTCAGCACACTGAGTTTATGTGTGGGAAGTATGTTTGTGCAGCATAAATGAAAATGAGTGATTTTCTGTTTTCCTACATTGTGCCATAGTTTTAGGTTTCTCTTTAGTCATGTCATGTTTTTATTTTGTTATTCTTCATAGCTTTGCATTTCCGTCAGTTACTCCCTTGTATTTGTCTGCCTCGCCCTCAGTTTCATCTGTGTAGAATTTGTCTCACATGCAGTTGTGGTCAAAAGTTTACACACACTCATCATGAATGCATGAATGTCATAGTAATTTGGGGTTTTAATTTAATGTTTGACATGCCGGACAACTTCTGGCATAATTCTAAAAGCCCAAAATTACCATGACATTCATGACTATGATGAATGTATGTAAAATTCTGACCACAACTGTATGTCCGATTAGCCTGTCTGTATCCTGGCACTTTGCTGGAACTGTTTGTTTTGCTGACTGATAACCTGTTAATGACTTGGATCAAAAAAATTTAGATTTTAACCCCATTCTGTTGTCCATGGGTCCTCTTTGCCTGTGGAAATGTTAACATAGTGCAGAGCTTCTAAACTTAAGGTTTTCATGCAGAATCCATTCATCATCTGTGGTCTTTGTGTGCTTTTTTTTTTTTTAATAAACTGCAAAAAATGTAATTAGCATATTTTTAATGTTGGTATCCTAGTGTAATCTCAGCAAGCCCTCCTCACAGCTAATGTCTTTGCCAATATCACTGTCAGCATAAGATTTATTTGCTGCACCCCCCCCCCCTCAAAAAACAAAACAGTAAACTATGTAGTGAGGATGGTATTATACTGTGCTCACTGATCACACTTCCAAATGTTTTAAATTTTTTGTTCTTCATATGACATTTGAGGCAAAGTCTATCTGATAGTGACATGTAAAAATGCTGTCCAGGGCCTGTTTCTTCTGTCATCATTAAGTATCTGTCATTAGTTATTAGTATGCTTGTCATCTTAAAAAGCATCCATGATGAAATCAAACATAAAAGATGGACATATCCATGATGTCACCCATTTTTAGTGAAATCCCATTTCAAGATGGGCGTTTTTGTTGTCACCATCTTTGTGATTAGAAAGCTGATGTGGCAAGCAGTAGGTATACCTGACTGTGAAGGTGCACACACACTGACTAATGACTTGTCAATCACAAGTAGTTAGCCAGTGAGCATACCCTGGCTGAACTGGACCAGGTCTGTGACCACTCACACTCAATTGCTACCTTCAAAGCAACTTTGGTGGAAGACTTTGACAAAGCAGCAATAAGAGTCAGTCTGCCATCAGTTTGTGATTGAATAAGGTCAGTTTGTGAATAACATGCAATTTGTTTGTGATGAGATAAATAAAAAAAATCTCTTGCTGTCTATTGCCATATACATACACAAAATTTCACATTTAATAGAAATTCACATTAACTATTTACAATCAGAGCCTAGCCAGAACTTCATAGATTTGAAACAAAATTCAGAAATTTCTCCACAAACAGCGACATAGTTACAGCAGAAGGCCGACATAACTAGGTAACCTTGCATTTAAATAGGAATGTAACCAGACTACAACCAGTTGGCAACCACTTGATTCAAGTCCCCTACTGCAAAGACAAGCATTGGAGATGAGTTGCGCTCATCAATGCAGACAGATCCAGATTAATTGCAACATATTGGCAATCTGTCTGCATTTATAAATTGTAAATAATTTTAAAAAATCCATCCATTCTCTTCCGCTTATCCTGTTCAGGGTTGCGGGGGGGGGGGGCTATCCCAGCTAATAATTTTATCCTCATCTGTAGGAGACTGATAAACAGAATGTATCATTTAATTCAGTATTCTCAGCCTGCTTGTTTCCATGGCTGTAAATCAGACTTTTAGTCCTGAATTCACCACTCAACCCAACTATACCACCGCACCCTCTCTAGCCACAAAGGGAATGGAAGATAATGGAAGATAAAATGCTAGAATTTCACTGTCTTAACCTCACAGCAGATCCTATTATTAAGCAGATAATTCCATTCTATTGCAAATGAAAAGTAAACTTGGATTTCATGAAATACAATGAACAGAGGTTCAAATAATGACATCTTCATTGTCATATCTGGAAATACTATATGTTATCAGACTGAGGAAGCACAATGACATAACAAATTATGCTATAGCTAGTTATTGTACTTAACGATGATGTAAAAAAAATTCCATCAAAAGGGAGACTCTGTATTTAAAACATTTTTATTGCATATATTTAGGGGTTCAAGTTGGCCAAGATGATTTTCAGTTTTAAAGTAATGAAATCTGATAGCTTAATGCATATTATTGTTGAAAGAGTTTATTTTTTGTGTGCCTGGTGTTACTTCTAGTGATGGCATGGAAATAATTACGTCCGCTTAGACTCCCAAGAAAACTCCTTTGCCGTCTCATCCCTGAGATGCATTCATGGTGCAGATGCAAATAAAGTTGCGGTCATTTTATTTCAGCATCTCGGTACCACTGCAGAAGAGGAATGCTAATAAGTTGAAGGTAATTTCAACTGCGACTTTTCAAACAGCTTAAATAATACGACCAAAAACACAAACTGTTTCTGTGCACTTCGCCACAAAATGTGTCTGCTTGCTAATGCACAGCTGCTGTACTCACCATGGAGAGGAAAACCAAAGTAATGTGAGACATCAAGAGATGAAGAAAGATGTAAGAAAGATGACAGGAGAGATTATTTTCAAAGGTAAGGACTGCTCATCAAGGGCAATTTTATACACTGGAATTTTAAAGCTTGCAATGTCCTCATTTTCCATTTTTAAAATCAGTTTTTAAATCAGAGATTCGATCTATACATGATATGTTGCTGAATTATGTTTTTGCAAAACAAATTGCAGTATGATACTTTTGTGTGATTCAGAGGGTACAAGATAATACTGCACTAGGCAGTTTAGTGGAGTTTACAGTAATGCATTATGTTGCACTAATGCAGAGCAGGCTGTGGTGTTCATGGTCAAGGAGACATCAATTTATATTTGAGGTGATGATACTGATCAGATTCACTCACTGAATTCTACTTTTTATACTAGCTTTACACAGGCTAGGGGTTGGCAGTCAGCCTCGGGAAACATCTGCTTTTATCTTGTTGAATTCAGTCGACTAAATGCACTAAGAGCACATATCAGCTGATCACAGTAAATTACTTTAAGGCTGTGCACAAAGATAGATCCATTGGCGCTCACAATACGAGTTATCATGTAACTTCTTTCTTTCTTTCTTTCTCTGTTGTCTGGCAGAGTTTGCAAGCAGAATTATGATCTGAATGCACTCCAAACCAAACATATTTGCTCTTCCACGATGAGCTCTATAGATTCTCTATAGGCCCCTCATGTTAGTGTTTTTCCTTTTATTTGTTTATTTGTCTTTTTTTCACATAAATGTATACGTATGTATTGTAGCAAAAAAGAACAAGGGGGAGAAAATAGAAAAAGATCAGAGCACAGTGCACAAGTAGAAAACCACAATGGCTCACCAACTGCTGCATCTGTAAAAAAAAAAAACCAGAGTCTGTGTCACAGAGGCAAACAGAGAGAGACCCGAGCTGCCTACAGCCCCCCCAAGAGCAATAAAGACCCAATGACAACTGCATGCACACACCAGCCAAGAGGCAAGAGTCCCAGAGAACCCGAGGCAACAGGAGACCCCCCCCCCAGTGCAGGCCGACGGCAGGGCCGAAGCACCCACAACCGGGGGGGGGGCAGTGACCAGTGGGGAGCAGTAGGAAGGGAAACCCTGGCCCTCCTTGAATCTGTGCATGGGGGCTAAGGCACACCAAGCCCCAGACCCAGATCCAGCTGTGAGAGTACAAGGAATGTATGGCCATCTGTGTGTGCACGTAGCTC
The DNA here is from genome assembly GCA_024447675.2 of Pterophyllum scalare. Taxonomy (NCBI): domain Eukaryota; kingdom Metazoa; phylum Chordata; class Actinopteri; order Cichliformes; family Cichlidae; genus Pterophyllum; species Pterophyllum scalare. Next base: position 42,995 of record JAMQGT020001090.1, on the reverse strand, counting down.
TGCATGCACCGTAATGTCTTTGATCAGAAATTTATTGCTTGACGGGAGAAAGTGAGAAAAAACAAACCTGAAACACAAAAACCTGTGACTTTCTAATGTCCATGTTTAAAATGGACAGTGAACAAAATCCCAGCAGGTATGGAGTTCTAATGTATTCTCCTGGGGATTCTCCACAATTTGATACTCTAAAATTCTTCTCTGCAATCAATTTCCTGGCCAGAGCTCAGCGTGAGACAAAGGTTTATTCCTTTTGCATAGGAGGAAGCTGTGATCACAATTTATTCAGTTTCTGCAGTCATTAGCCGAGCAATTTAGAGCACTCAAAGAAGCAAACAGAAATGTACCTGCACGTCTTAGCTAGGAAGAAAGTTGTGATCCTGCAGACTGGTTAATACATACTGCATTATACATGCAGCATAATCAGACTTGTTTGAGCTTTGCAGTTTAATCAATTTCTGCGCATGTGTACATTGTTCTCATGAAGACCAAAAATATAAAAAATGGTTCCATTTATCCACAAAGTCTGTCCCTCATTAACTGCCAAGGAAGCAGCTCAAGGGTTTGTTTACTGCTGCTGCTACCAAGAGAAGTTTATTTTTTTACTTTGTCTTTTCTTTGTCTGTCTTTAGGAGAGACATATTTGTGCTCATGGATATTGATTAAACTGTCTACGATCAGGAGAACCATATGGGTCCGCTGTCTGCGGAGGTTTTTTTTTAGAATGTCTAAGCCCACAGATCTCAGTCAGGCGAGAAAAGAAAGGAGATGAATCAGATTCACAAACATGGTCCCTGTGCAGAGCAGCCTCGACGTCTGATTCGGTGTGAGACTGAGACATCATGTCAGTGATGTGATGTTGAGAACATATCTGGAGTGCTTCTCCAACCAAAAATATGATGACCACTCACAGATGAAGTAAAAAGGTGCACGTCAAGACACAGTGTGTTAGATGGTAAGTAACCTGTGAGTTCTCATGGTCACTGCGTTAAAGCAGAAGAAGTGGGGAAGCATGAAGACCCGAGCGACTCATACTTTTGTTTTTATTGTATAGTAAGTGGATGGTAAGGAGGCAGCAGGTGGGGTAATGTGGTGTTGGTGAGCAGGTTTCTTTTCTGTGCTCAGGGTATGACACTATCGAAATTAGATTTGATGTGCGAAGGCTAAAATGACATCACAGATGGATTAAAGTGGTCAGGGCAATGGTAGTTTTAGGAGCCACATTCAGATTTACAAAGTCCACACAACCAGGTGAATGAGGAAATTCCCAGTTAGAGAGGTGAACGAGCTGGAGTGAGGCCAGTGGGCAGGGGAACAGTGTCCTTCCAGGCAGTGAGGTGGAATGTCAACGGGCAGGTCAGTTCCTTCAGAGGGTGACTATCTTTTTTTTTTCAGAGGGATTTTACAGAGGTAAGGTTTGGGAGTCATGCAGACAGGACCACTGAGGGAGATCTGAGACGAGGGAGACGAAGGAGAAACAAAGTAAGCAGGGCAGACCGGGGCACATTGATCATACGTTCACATTGAACCACCCTGGATTTCTCCTTCATCGCTGCAGCTGAATCAATCCACTTTAAACTGAATAGACCTCTACTGGTAGCCTACCTTATTGCACAGTACATGTGCTTTGCCAGCATCTGCAACAGAGATATAATAGTTTCTATTTTCTCAGTGTCAAAAGTGAGTTTTCCATTTGTTTTGCAAATCTTGTCAATACTTACAGCACAAAGCACATTAACATTCACTTAACTTACTAATTAAGGCAGAACGTAGGCATGAATAATTACCCAAGAGCATGTGGGTCAAATCAGTAGCAGGGTAGGTTGAACCACAATTTTCAGGGCACATTGTACCACAAAGATGATGGTTCAGTGTGCCCCGGTATGAGCCACAGGTTTTTCTTCAGTTTATTTTCAGGTATTTTAATGAAGAACCTTAGACTGAGTAGGCTAGTTTGATAAATTGTGATCCTTCATCTTTTATCTTTCAGGTTTTCCAAGGTCAGTGTGTGAAAAGGCCAAAGCAGAAGAACTTAATTTTTAAGCCACAACACAGTTCTGTTTAAAAATCACCCACATAACTACCAGTGATGAGCTGAATGTGTGGCCTGGAGTCAAAGATGAAGTCAATGCAAAATACAAAATGGAAAAAAAAAAAATCTGTTAAATCATCTGTCTTCTTCTGCCATTTGGTTGGTGGCACAATGTGCCACAAAGGATTCATTTTTTAAATTCAAAATTTCAATATGATCCCATGAATTTTCCAGCATGAATCTCAGACCAAAAACATCTCCACATTCATGATCATAATACTGTGTTTGCTTTCCAAAAATCAGGAGACTGTCTGCTGCTCCAGGTTAGCCTGAAGAAAGCTGGGCTCAGCAGTTTGGAAGCTACACCAATAACTTCTTTTCTTTGGTTTGTTTATAGCAGTTAACTGTTAACTGTGCTGACCACTTATGGCAGTATGATTCTACCTCACTATTGTTATGTTCAGTTTAACACTTAAGAAGCTTTTGCTGCACTTACGGCAATGACTTGTTATCGGCTTGAAGTAGAAACTAGCATGATCTTAAATGATTTTATTCATTTGTTTATTTTTTAAATTTTTATTTTACAATGTTGCGAAAGTAATGTTTAGGCCAAACTGGGATTTTGCCTTAAACAAAAATGTCTCCCAGTTTCTTCTTCGCTGTGAGAAATTAACGCTGATATTGGATTGGCATTCTGTTCTCAAATCCAAAGCATCTGTTCCAGAACTGAAACAAAAATAATATATTGGTGGATCTCGCGCTGCCAGTGGTTTTTTCTTTTCTTTTTTTTCCTCCCCAATTGAGGGAAACTCTGAAGAGAATAAAATATGATGAATAATGTATGAACTTTGTTCAGGCTTTTCTGCTTTCAGCTGTCATGTTCTCAGTATGTTTTTCATTGACTCCAAACTTTTTAACAAGTCTCTCTTTAAAGAATTCTAAATACACACATGATGTTACAGCGAAGGGACAGACTCCAAGTGTTTTTCTTGTGGTGTAAAAAAACAGAGTAATTGTTGCATACATGAGTGATGAATGACAAAGTTACCAGTTCCAGTTACTTCAGCAATTCATCTAAAGTTTTATTACTGGCTGCACATTAACCCAGATAACTGAGATTCTGTAATAGACACAAATAACTTTGACTGAGTCGGGCCAGCTGGTCTCAGAATGGGGCCTCTTCAGGAGAGAGAGGGAGCGAGCTTTCAGCTGGAGCAAGTTGCCCTCAGAAAGATTTTGTGTGACGATCCATCTTTTTGGTTACTGCCTGCTGACTGCATATTGCTTTAGGGAGCATTGGTGGCTGTTTGGATGAAGCATGTGTGGAATCAATCTCCAAGCTTGTGTTACTTTTGCTCCAGGAAAACACTGGTAGCAAATTATAAGACAAAATGGTGTTGACCGTTGCTCCTTTGTTATGAAATCTATTAAACTTTTTTTTTTCTGAAAGTTTATTTTAAAATGTCTGTAAAATCTAAAGATCGGTTGAATTAAATCTTTCAGTGGTGTTTTGATTAAAAAAATAAAGTGGAATAAAACAGGAAGAACACATTACAGACAGATTTATGAAAACTAAATTATTAAATAGAAACAAAAAAGCTTGGGAATTAAAAATAGAGAATCACAGTATGAAAAAAACTGTTGCTGGTCAGGAATAACTGTATCTCATCAGCTTACCTCCGTAAGCTACGCGGCAAACAGCCCAAATGTTATGATCACCATGGCTTTGTGTGCCATGATCCATTTTCAAAAGACAGATGAAACTGTCTGAGTTCTTTTCCCGCAATAAATAATAATTTCATTAGAGACACCAGAAAAGAAATCAACAACTCCCAGCGCTCCACAGTAAAGCCAGGATCCATGTTTCCCATAGTCCCAGTAGCCATGCCATCCCAGTCCCAGAGCAAAACATTAAATGGTCACAAAAAAAGGAATCTCTTTAAGTAAATGAATTGTGAACATTTTTTACATCACAGGCAGCGCAGATTTTTGATATATTTTAATAGGGAGCATATTTCATGTCTGCCACTTAAAATGGCCGGCTGGTCCTTGAAGGGACCTGGGCGGGATAATCCTCGGCCGATCCTTGTCCATAACGAGAGCTCCACTTTTGATGTGGGCATTTACAGCCTGCTACACTATAGAGTTATACATTTTAAATTTGCATTATGATTGTGTTAAAATTATGATTTTAACACAATCATAATGGTGAACCTAAAACCCATTATTAAGTGCCTTTTTTGAGTAAATCACAGTTCATTGTTAAGTAGCTTAACAAACAAAAAAAAAAGACAATAATTTTAAAGTTTTATCTATTTTACATTTTCAAAACTTAACTTTTATTAAGCTTTGATATTTCAGTGGGAGAAAATATTGAAGCATAAAACCCATCAAAACAATCTGAAACTGAACAAGTCAAAGTTTTTGGGAAGAAAGCGCCATCTCTTGGTGGCCCTCTGCAATTGACTCAAAGGGGCGTGTTTAAAGTAGAAAGTAGATACGCCCCCAGAGAAGGAGCGGGGGCTCCCAGCAGATGGTAACTGGCTGACAGCTGGCTGGGAGCGGCTGTGGTCGTATCTCTATGTTGTATTTTGAGTTTTAATTTGTTTTCTATCAGGACAATGAGGCTAACCATCTCTCCAAACTTTGTTATAGTTGAGTGATTCTGACAGAATAAAAGAGTACTATGAATATGATGTACAACCGCTGCTGGAAGATAAACGCACTTTGGAAATTACAGAAGATTCTATTTATTTCAGTTTATATAGTTCCCATTTCCAACAACAGTCACAACAAAGCATTTTATAACATTAAAAAAGACCCTCCAGTATTAGAGAGTGAACCCTAATTATAAGCGAGTATCTGGAGACAGTGGGAAACTCCCTTTTAATGGGAAGAGGCCTCCAGCGGAATGGGCCTAGAGAGGGGGAGCCATCTGCCTCAAAAATATGATGCCACATATTTCAGGTCACCAGTCCATTTTCTCTTTTAAATTAGACTTAAATTAAAGTTATATTGTGTTGTCTGAGTGTTCCCTTTATTTTTTTGAGCAGTGTACATTGTATGTGTGTGGGTGTCTCTAATATTTTTAATACGCAGTGATAGGGAGCAAGCATCAAAAATCATATTCACAGTAGCCTGGGTTTGTAGGTAGGTTGTTTGAAGGGTGAAGGTTAGATAGAGCAGAATGGACGGGGAGGAGATTGGGTTGGATGGATGGCTCAATAAAACACTGGACTCTTCAGCCATCTTTGATTTTTAAAGTTAATGACCACAAAAGTGCTCTCTCTTAGCACTAGAGTGGCCCCCTTGGCATTTTACAATAAATGTTAAAATACAACCCCCATCATCTCATATTTTGTGACTTTCCCTTAAATGGTCTTATTCATCAAATAGTGACTTCTCAGTTGTGTGGAGAAAAAGAAAAAAAAATTAGGACAACCTACCTAGAACCACTGAGCACATCATTTTGACTCCATCGAATGTAAAACAACTATTGCGGCATGTTAGGTTGCCTAGTAACACTTATTGTTTACACACATTTTGTCATGAAGGCTGCTATAATATGAGGCAAAGCTAACTAGATGTGATTGATAAATAAATATATAGGGACCTGTAGTCAGATGAAAGAATAATAACTGCATTCTGTGGCTTACCCTTATCCTTGTGGAGGATATTACTGATAGATATACTGTACGATACACGTCTGCTGTTTGAATAAATTGTCCAAACTCAAAATGAAAAATTCAGTTTCACTTTATATGTAATAAATATTGAATACATAAATGCTAACCTTACTTAGTTACCAAAAAAAAAAAAAAATTTTCACAGTATTCAGATTTTGTGATGCACTATAAAGACTGAAAAATCAAAACATATTCTAAAATACAGGTTCTGAGTATTGGCTTGACCAATACTGTAATATACAATATATACACAATACAATATGGTTACCCAAAAGGTCTGGTGCAACTTATTAATGGGCATTTAACCAAATATTAGTATATTTGAGCCTGCATGTATACTTTTAACCCTGTGTGAATTTAAAATAAATAAATTCTAACTTGTGCACCCAGTTCATTTTTTTTAAAGTCCACTCTGGAAAAAGAACGTTTCAAGGAAATCATTTAAAGACCCGAATTACTATGACATTCATGTCAGTGATGAGTGTATGTAAACTTTTTCTGACCCCAGCTGTAATTATTGCAACTTCTATGGACCAGTGACAAAACAATGCAAGGCAGATGTGCATACTGTCATTAATAATACAGCATCGTTTGATCCTGTGCCCATGTGTCAGTGCAAGAACATGATTTGGGAATATTTTTCTATTTCTTTTGATCAGCTCTTTGGTGACAGAGGAGGGGCAAGTGTGGTCGTTTCCACTGTGGAAATCTCCCCTAGATTTACTGGATTCTTTGAGTGTCATGTATCGCTCTTATAATTTCTCACCTGAGTCTGTGCCATATGGCCACATCTAGAATGACACTTAAGGAAGGTGTGAGAAAGAAAGGCTTCCTTTGAATCATTGTCCCTCTTTGAGAAGAAACATGTGGAAAGCCTATTGATGTCTACGTAAAGACAGATGTGCAAGGGAACAGTGGGAAAAAAGTGCGTATTTTATGCATTTCCTTAAACTTGTGTCACACTGATGAAATATTGGCCACAGAGGGCTGCGGATGATCGTCTGCAGCCAAATGCAGAGAGAATGCAGAAATTGTCCACAATTTTTCTGCAGGCGTCTGCCATGTCCATAGAACAAGTTTTCAAAAATTAGGAGCTGTGGACAGGAGTTGAGTTTGCGATCAGTCCACAATGCACAAGACAACTTTGTTCTCAGTCCACCATCAGTCCACAGTCGTCTGCAGTCAGGCTGAAGGTGGTGGATAATGCAGGCTTCAGAAAAATGCTGGAAATACCTTGGCTGGAGTCCTTTTTATAGCCTTTCTGTGACCATCTGTGATAATCTGCCATGAGCAACGCAACAATCCACCACCAACTGCAACATGTGTTCAGCATGTCTCTGCACAGCTCTTTGTCCTCAGTGTCTCTGTGCACAGTGTCCACTGTCTGTCCATGCAAGTCTGCCACCTCTCCGCAGAATTTTCCATAATCTGGACATGTTCTGCACACGCCAGACGCCATCAGGTTGGGCGGTGCATGCAGTGTGCATTCTATCGATTGTTTATATTTCTCATCCACCATGAATTTCTGCAGATTGCTTGCGGTCGCTCGTCTGCAGCCCTCCGCAGGATTCTTTGCGTGAGTGTGACAGGGGTTTAGGGAGGAGACGGACTCTTTCGTGTGCAGCGATGTCCCGATGATTTTCATTGTTTAGAGTTCTCGCCTGCCAATCTGCATTACAGTTCAGAGGAATGTGTGTGTGTTGAATTTGAACAGTTCTCATTTCTAAACACAGGCAACAGTCTCTAGCAAGACTAGATGATCAGCAGTCATTCATTCACCTTGCTTGTGTATTGTGAAAAAGTTGGCTGTTTCACAATTCATGTGCAAATGTTTTTAACAAATGTGCCACATTTACCTCCATTTGAAGAGGTTCAGTTCTTTATTTGATGAATGCTGGAGTACACCACTTACATGGAAATCCATTGTTTGTTTGTTTTTTAGTTTACACTTAAAATGTATTATTTTATTATATTATATTACCTTCTGCAGACATATGTGCAATAGAAAGACATTTTAAATGCGTGGAAATCTATTTTGGTGCCATTTTTCTGGTGTGTGTTTTCAATTTGCAGGATAACTGTGAGACAGAAAGCTGTGAAAAAAATCATAATTTTGTTACCCAACTACTGGTAATGTCCAGCTCTACCATTTAATGACACTCCACTGAAAGAGGGAGCAGCAATACTGAAAACAAGGTGCATATGCCGGGTGTGGTGAGTTTGACGTTTAACAGGTTTCCAGTGTATCAGGCGGCTGATGCACAAAGATAAATATACTTTCACACATACCCACAATTTTATTTACATTTACGTAACCTGCATGTCCTTGGACTGTCTGGGGATGCAACAGATAGAAGAAAATATTTTCTTTTACTTCTCACATTGATATGTATAAATAAAATATACACAGCGATGTGCCTCACCCATCATCTTCAAGTAATCTCACTTCTGCAACAAGGTGGAAAATCCATCTTTTCAACCCCCACCAATGTTTAGAAGCCACACAAACTTTGTGATGTCTTTCCGCAATAGAGATAAATCTTCCATTGTCACTGTAATATATCAGAAAGACATGGAAAATTATATTTTACAATCTGCTATGCTGTTCTATGTGTTACTGCTTCAGGTAGACCTAAATGTGTTAAATCTGTTTTGAATACTTTCTCAGTCATCTAGTAACTCGTCCCTACCACCCAGAGCCTGTCTCAACCTCTCTCTGATCTCTCTGATCACCATCTCTGATGGTGGCAGAACTTAACCATAATTTTTGAAAAGGTACATTTCTGCAGATGATATTTTTGTATGACAGCCCTTCCAAAGTCGTAGCTTAGTCACAATTATCAGCTCATGAAGTTAACAACCCCTTAAGAAAAATTTAGTTTTTTGACACTGTGTATAACTATTTTAGGCTCATGGTACATACATTTATCAAAGGTCTAGAATATAGTGTTTGGTATGATTTTAAAGGGAACCCTCATGGCTTTCATTTGAGCCAGGTTTTGGATTGTATAATAAACTCTTTGTGGGAGGTGATTGTGAGCCATACTTACAATCTGTGCCATACAGGTTTAGGCCAGAACATTTACTGGTTTTGTGGGGTGTGTGTGTGTGTGTGTGTGCCTGTCTAGCTTGTTCAGTATAAAAAAATTAATCAGCAAACAGCAGAAATTTACACTTGCATACATTTTAACAAAGTGTACACAGGCCTATTTATTGGGTTTTGTGATTTTTTCCGTCCTGGGCTACTATTGTGTAGCTAAAAACAGATAAGGCTTCGTGGAAGAAGATGGTATTACGCAAGTGATAACTAAGACACAATGTTGAAGAGGAATTTGGGGAATCTTTACATATCACAGGATATGGGCCAAAAACCTGCTCACAGGACTTTAAGGATCCAGGAAATGTGTAATATACCCACATTGTTTCTTTGTGGGAGGTAATTGTGAGCTGTATTTAGTTGTCACAGGTTTAGAATTGGTTCTACCCGGAGCAATAAATTCTAGTTTGGTTATTGTCATTGCACTTTTCCAATGAAATTCTGTTTGACAGCTCTCCCTTTCTTTTAACTGTCATATGAATGAGAGCAAGAAACAAAAACAGAAACAAGAAAATAGCGATAAATATAAATAAATATAAATAGCAACAAAAATAAGATAATACAGGCCTAAATGTCTAAATGTAAATAAAGTGTTGATGTGGGTAAAGTGCAGAGTGTGAAGTGCTATGCTATGAAGTGCTACTGTATCTGGCTTACAGCAGAGCTTTTACGGCTCTGTGGAAAAAGCTGTGTTTAAGTCTTTCTGTCCGAGCCCTCGTGACCCTGAGTCTGCCAGAGGGGAGGGTACCAAAGGGACATTTTCCAGTGTGTGTAATCCAACCTGATTTTTTTCTGCTCTTTTTCTCAGTTGGACAGAGTGGATTGTCCCATCCCTGGACCCAATCTACTCTGCCCGACTGACACTCCACTCCAATGTACCCAAGGGGCACCAGTGATCGTTGACGCAGTCTTAATGATCTGCTGCAGGTCTTTTCTCTCCTCTGAGGTGCAGTTTGAGAATCACACCATGCATCTATAAGTTCAGGACACTTTCTGTGGTGCATTGGTAGAAGTTGGTGAGGAGTTTTGGTGGGAGCCCAGTTTTTCTGAGGGACTGCAGGAAGAAGAGTCTCTGCTGAGCCTTCTTCACCACTTCTCTGCTGTTTACTACCCATGCCAAATCCCTTGAGAGGTGAACACCAAAGTACTTGAAGCTCCCCACCTGTTCCACCTTTTCTCCAGCAATCACCAGACTGGCATGTACTCCATGGTAGTAGTTCAGGGCCAGTGTCAGCAATTTGTCTACCAGCTTGACAATGCTAAAGGCTGAGCTGAAGTCGACAAATTGTATCCTCACATAGGTATTTGGGTTCTTGAGGTGTGTCAGTGCAGTATGGAGCAGAAGTCATATGGTGTCCTCAGTGCATTGGTTGGTGTTATAGGCAAAATGGTACTGGCCGAGGTCAGGAGGGACGGAGGCCTTGTGATTCATTATCAGTCTGTCAAAGTATTTTATGATTATTGGTGTTAATGCAACAGGCTGATAACCATTCAAGCATGTGATTGCTGAGTGCATCAGGATTGGGATGATGGTCGCACTCTTCAAGTAGGTGGGAACTGCAAGGCAGGAACACGTTCTGTTTTTTCCATTGTGTGATGGAACGTGGTTTTTGGTGAGCCTTTTTCCAAATGTTCACTTCTGAACTTTTTATGCTTCAACTCCAGTCTGATGAGCTTGCAGTGAATCACTGGCCATGTTTGGTGGCACAGTGATTCCTGTGGAAAGACTGATGATGTCTGCCTGATGTGGACCTAGAGGGTTTACCTCTTTTCTCCAAAAGTTATTACGGTTAGTTTTCTACCGCTATTTCACCACATGGTGTGTATTACATGAGAAAAGCGATGCGATTTTCATGGCTGTGAATTAGATTAGGCCCTAAGGCTGAACTTGCTGCTTTGTATCAGTTCTTATCACAAATACTGATAATTCATGCATGGTGAAAAGCTAATTCATGCATTTATTACTTCTAGGCTGGACTATTGTAATTCATTGTCAGGCTGTCCAAAAAGCTCCCTGAAAAGCCTTCAGCTGATCCAAAATGCTGCAGCTAGAGTACTGACAGGGACTAGAAAGAGAGAGCATATTTCTCCCATACTGGCTTCTCTTCATTGGCTCCCTGTTAAATCCAGAATAGAATTTAAAATTCTTCTCCTCACATACAAGGTCTTGAATAATCAGGCCCCATCTTATCTTAAAGACCTTATAGTACTGTATCAGACCAATAGAGCACTTTGCTCTCAGACTGCTGGCTTACTTGTGGTTCCTAGGATACTTAAGAGTAGAATGGGAGGCAGAGCCTTCAGCTTTCAGGCCCCTCGTCTGTGGAACCAGCTCCCAGTTTGGATTCAGCAGACAGACACCCTCTCTATTTTTAAGATTAGGCTTTCCATTATGATCAAGCTTATAGTTAGGGCTGGATCAGATGACCCTGAACCATCCCTTAGTTATGCTGCTATAGGCCTAGGCTGCTGGGAGTCTAAACTAGATATAGAGTGTCAAAAAACAAAATTTTTCTCAAGGGGTTGTTAACTTCATGAGCTGAAAACTGTGACTAAGCTACCACTTTGGAAGGGCTATCATACCAAAATATCATCTACAGACATGTAACTTTTCAAAAATTATGGTTAAGTTTTGCCACTCTGAGATGGACCAAAAAGTGAAATTTTGGCCTCTGGCCCATCGACTATTAACAGTGCAGAGCTATCCAAACCAGAAATACTTTTGCTTTGAAGGATTTTGCACTTCCCATTGACAGACACTACACGTTTAATGAATTACCCTATGAAGCTGACGGTCACGCCGGCATGTCAAAATGAAATTTCCTATTTAAGATGACATAGCAGCAGTATGCTGCCTCACTGAGCCTCCGTTTCAACTTGTGTCGAAAGTGCGGCCTTGAAACTATGTGCTAGTTTTTAAATTGTTTTGATAGACCAAGTTGTGTCGTTGTGTCCTCGTCGTTGTAGGCTTTCCCTGCTGTGCGGCCTTATGTTTTTGAGGTTCAAGTTTCAAGTTTTGCAGCTGGCTCCTGACGGGCCTTGTTATTTTCTTTGTCCAGCAATAAAAGCTGAAGCATTAATTTAGTTTTAGTCTCCCTGTCTTCATCGGGGTTCTCTGCCTTGTCTGCCACAGCAGTACAGTACATGACACAAAGTCTTTCTTTTTGTTGCAATACTCCTGCTGCAGCTCAACAGCGATAATACTGCAAACAAAGTAATTCTGTGCTAAAATGAATGTAATTATAGGCATTATCCACTTGATATGATTAACTGAGACAGCCTGAGATACAATATTAAAAGCATTTTTGAAAATATGACTGTGAAAACTTGTTCCACCATTTGAAAACACAAAACACATTTAAACTCTTAGACTTTTCTTTCTGTGATGGGTGAACACTCCTGCCTGCAGCAGCACCCTGCAAGTCTGAGTAGTTTCTTTTTTTAAACTGGAAACCTCGTCCAGAATGAGCAGCCCCATGTAAGCCTGCAGTTCCTTTCTGTCCACATCTTGCCAGTCTGTGACTGAGCGTCTCCCATGCACCTTTGTCATGGCCACAATTTGCTTACAGCCAATCAGGCCATATAAATGTATCTGGCAGTCTAGATTCTTGAAAAAAAAGCATATGACTGCAGAGTAAAACAGTGCAAAAAGTATGCTGTGCAATACAAGACAACCTACAAGTGTTGATACAAATTTTCATTCACTGTTGTTCAGTCAGCAGAATAATTGTCTCATAATATGACTGTGTGGCAGCCAGGAAAGGACCCCAACACAGAACACAGGAGACAGGGACTGAACTCAAATGCTGCTTTATTGCAAGATTAATCAGGGCAAAGTATGAAGGGGAGCCTACGACAAAGAACAGAGGACTAAGACAATATATACACATATGATGTAACCAGGGAGATAAAACACACCAGGGAGCACCTGGAACTAAGACCAGGGAAGCAAAACTAAATACAAAACACAAGACACTATCAAAACAAGACAGGAAGTACCAAGTCTGGAGACCAGGAGTAAGACATGTGAACTTGACACAACTAAATGGGGAAACCAGACAACCATGGAAACAGGACACAGACTGGCAAGACAGACATGCGTGCAGAGAGATGGAGATCAAACCTAGCACAGAAACACGAGAGGCAGGCACTGAGTCACAGTCCCACGCCCCTTTTTGGAATGTATCATCAACGGACAGCAAAAGTGGCTGACATCAAAAAATCCTACCTTCAGCTACAGAAAGCCATCCAGCATAAACACACAGAGGCTCTGAGCATGCTCGCACAAGAACATGCCTGCAGCTGAAGATCCATAGACGGAGTCTACTACTGAAAGTACCAAGATGCAGACTGTGGATGTCCCTGAGATAATCAGGAATATGGTGTATGCTGCCCAAGCTTGTATATGGCAGACACAACCACTGGGATACTGACAGGGGTATCTGTAGAATTAAGAAGGAACAGAAGACCACAGCTGTGAGACATATGTCAATCCCAGCTGAAAGAAACATCAGGAAGAAAGAGCAAGAGAAAACTGAAGTACCATGTGCTAAAGAAACAGCTGGAGGGGTTAGAAGGCGGAGTCCAAAGTGATGTCATGCATAGTAAGGAGCTTTTTCTGCAGGTGCTAAGGGGGGGCTAAGCATTTTGCTGAGGGTGCTATGAAGGATCATTTGTTCTTTCAGTTCTCAACACACACAGACACAAGCACACAGGTGCTCTTTTCGGTCACTCCATCGTCTTGCTAGGATACTTCAATGCTCATGTGGGCAATGACAGTGAGACCTGGAGGGTCAAGATTGGGAGGAAGGGCCTGCCTGATCTGAACCAGAATGGTGTCTTGTTTTTGGACTTCTGTGCAAACCACAGTTTGTCCATAACAAACACCATGTTCGAACATATGTTCGGACACTATATTCGGATGCTGCGCTGGTACTGTTAGGGTGAACAGGGAGCTTAGTGTAAAAGCAAAGCTGTCGATTTACCGGTCAATCTATGTAACTACCCTCACCTATGGTCACGAGCTTTGGGTAGTGACTGAAAGAATAAGATCGTGAATACGAACGGCAGAAATGAGCTCCCTTTGAAGGGTGGCTGGCCGCTCCTTAGAGATAGGGTGAGGACTGCGACCATCCGGGAGGGGCTTAGAGTAGAGCTGCTGCTCCTCCACATTGAGAGGAGCCAGTTAAAGTGGCTTGGGCATCTGGTTAGGATGCCTCCTAGCCGCCTCCTGGGTGAGGTGTTCCGGGTATGTCCAACCGGGAGGAGGCCCCGTGGTAGACCCAGGTCACGCTGGAGAGATTATATCTCTCAGCTGGCCTGGGAACGCCTTGGGGTCCCACCGGATGAGCTGGTGGAGGTGGCTGGGGAAAGGGAAGCCTGGGCTTCTCTGCTTAGGCTGCTGCCCCCGTAACCCGACCCCGGATAAGCGGAAGAGAATGGATGGATGGATGGACAAACATATATACAGTATGTATAGTGTAGAATGTAAACTGTTACAATAAATCCAGTTTATTATTCCCCCAGATGTATTTGTGTATAAGTGGACGATTTCAGTTCACAGCACTTTTTAAATGTTTACCGGAAGTGAAACTTCAAGTTCATATCCTGTTGTGAGATCAGATTTTTTTTACACAATATAATCAGATTGGTTTTTTTTAATTAGTTATGTTTTGCGAGGAAATATCACAACAACCACATATTAAAGAATATTAACTTAAGTGAAAAAGAAAATAATCTGCTATTTTCTTGGGGGTTCTACGGGGTGCTATGACTTTTCTAGGGGGAGCTATAGCACCCCCTAGCGCCCTCCTGGCGCCGCCACTGGTGTGGATCCAGTGAATCAATGTTATCCATGTACTGGAGGTGGTTAATGTTTGCTCAATTCCGTAGTCAGTATCTGTAGCCAGGCTTGTTAATGATCTGGCTGAGGGGCTTTAGGTCTATGCAGCAGTGGGGACAGAGCATCTCCTTGGTAAATCCCGCACTTAAATAAATAAATAAATAAATAAAAAGTATTATCTTACCTTCATTTGAAGATGTGCCTATTCTTCTCCCTATGGGACAGCACTGTTGCAGCACTGCCCCCTATCGATGCGGCACGTTACCTTCTCCCTCACTGTGTATTTTCACCATGCTTTTATGACCGATTGCAAAGAAAAAACATGTCACACACATTCATTCAGTATATTAGACAGACTGTGGAACATCAGCATGTGCAGCACATTTGTAATCAAACATGTATATTGGCGATATAAAGAGAGACAGCAGTAGGCATGCGCCAACTGCCTGCTTCATTTATTGTATGACACAGCACCACTAGAGGTGAGACAGCACTGCATTTCTTCCATGTGTTTGAATGGGCAATGCGTAAATTCCGTGATTTTGACCATTAAAGTGTTGAAATAATTCAGAAAACAGTTTTATATAAGAGTCAAGTGGTCAAATGTATCTCTTATCACTGTTAGTATTTTACTTCTCATGATGACAGGGGAGGCAGTGTCTCCCCTGCCTCACCTGACCGCACATCACTGGTTAGCATATAGTACCAGGTAGCAACAAGCAAAAGTCGCCACGGCTCAGAATTGGCAGTAACACCAGAGGAGCAAAACCCCAACTACTGGTAGATAGAGCAGTCAATCGAGCCTGCAAGACCAGTCTGACTAAACAGTGCACAACCCGGATTGATTACAAGAAAGTATATGACTCAATGCCTCACACATGGATCCTTGAATACCTAGAAGTGTAAAAGAGCAACAGGACCCTAAGAGCCTCAACTCAATGAGGACATAGAAAACAGCACTAGAGGCCAACTTCAAACCAGTGGTACAATGTATATGTGAACATCCGACTCCAGATGAGTCAGTGCCTCACTTGTCACAAACCTCACCGCACATCACTGATGCTAACATATGCTAATACAATTTCCTTGTTCCGCAGTGAGAATTACTCCTGATCCTGGGCACCACCATATATATATATATATATATGTGTGTATATATATATATATGTGTGTATATATATATATATATATATATATATATATATATATATATATATATATATATATATATATATATATATATATATACACACACACACACACACATATATATATATATATATATATATATATATATATATATATATATATATATATATATATATATATATATATATATATATAATGGTTTGGATACATATACATAATGGTTTGCAACAACTGAAGTGAAAGCAGTAAAGAAATTAAAGACCCATTGTGCTGATTTTTTCCCTTTAAGAAAAAAAGATTTTAATTTACAATTGAAGGTAAAATTTAAGCCAAAAAAAACATTTTTGTCTCTTGGTAGCAAATGTTTGATTACCTCAAATTTAAGGACATGCAGTACAATAAACAGAATAAATAGAAAAACACTCTTGCGGCCTTCTGTATTTTTTGAAGTCATACTTTCACAGCTATTTCCATTAGTCAACCTTGAAAACCTTGATATTTTTTTTTAAAAATGCAGTAGATAAACACGGTGAAATGTAGTTTTTCATTTCTTGTCATACAGGTAGATGGGTATACAAGAAGCCACTGCTTCAGCAATGTTCAGTGACTGCTAAAAGTTTATTTTGGGTATTGAGTAGCTTGATGACCCACTGGGTCTGCTGGTCCTGCTTTTTATACTCTTGTACCTTCTTCCAGAAGGCAGCAGTTTAATGAGGTGGTGGCCGGGATGAGAATGGTCCTTGATGAGCCTCTTCGCTCATTAGAGGCATCAGGAGCTGGTGATGTCATTGAAAGAGGGGAGATGAAAGCCAGTGATTTTTTTCTGCTGTCCTTACTAACCATTGCAGCATGTGTTTATGTGCTGTAGAGCATCTGGCATACCACACAGAGACTGAGTATGCCAACACGCTCTCTATGGTGGAGAGGTAGCATGTCAACAGCAGCTTCTCCAGTTTGTTTCTCATGAGAACTCTCAGTAATTGGATTGACTGTTGGGATTTTCTCACCAGTGCATCTGTGTTGTCTGACCAGGAGAGATCCTGTTATGTGGGTCCCCAAGAATTTGAAGGAGATCCTCTTCACATAATCACCTTTAATGTGGAGTGGGGTGAGGGCAGTTTTGTTTCTCCTGAAGTCCACGATGACCTTGGTTTTCCTTGTGTTGAGGGACAAGTTGTTTCATTTCACTCCACTCTGCCAGCTGCTGTACCTCATCTCTGTATGCCCATTCGTCCCCTCCAGTTATAAGGCTCACCAGGGTTATATCATCAGCAAATTTCATGATTGACTTTGTGGAATGGGAGGGGGTGCAGTCATGACTGTAGCCCTGTGGGGCACCAGTACTGAGCATGAGGGTGGAGAGGCTGGTGTTCCCATTTTTCACAGTCTGTGGGCGGTTTGAAAGGAAATCTTTTATCCAGGCACAGGTGGTGAATGCAGATCTGTAGTCTATGGAGAGGATTCTGACTGAGGTCCACACTGTCTTTGTGGGCCTTTTATGCAGGTTTAATAACTCTCCTCAGGCTCAGCTCTGGCTGCGCTTTATCCTAGATGTTATTGGATTAACACTGAATTCTGAAGCTGGACTGGTTGAGGCTTGCACCTGCTGGAGTATAACAGCACTCTATGGGTCCTATGTGGACCATATCTGCTTCTGTTGACTTTTGGCTCTCCTGGCATTGTAGCAAACTGAAAGGTGCATAACTTTGGATTGGGGTAGAGTGAAAAGACTGTTTTTTCTGGTCTACAGATCTAAACATTTGACTGCTCAGGTTAAATTTCTGTACCTCGTCTGTTTCTAACAAACACCACTTAAGCTGCAATAGTGTATTTATTTATATTCCTGATGCTCGTTCATTGCAACCTGGGACTAAATGAACTTGAAGGAGATAATAGGATGAGTGAATTCATCTTATATTCCACATAACTGTAAATGTTGTCAACAAGAATCCATGAAGGTTATCATCAGTTAATCAGATTATTTAATCCAGTAAGGACTTCTTATTCTGAAGCTCAAGTTAACAAGATTTTATCTTCATAATCAAATGCTGATAATGATTATTGTTGCTGTTTTCGAGAGAGTCTTTATTGCAGTTTTTAGATAATGACAAGTCTGAAAAATCATAAGTCAAGATCTTGGGACACTTTGCAGTGATGTTGGTGATCATTGTGTAATTGTGCATGTAGGGAATACAAACATCCCCTAGGTAAAATTTATATATTAACAGGATATATTTTTTAAAGTAATTTTAAAAGTTCTAATGAAGAGATTTTTCTGCATGATGTGTACTATGATGACTCTGATTTGAGATGTTGAATTGGCCTCGGATTATTTTCATTCAACATTTTTATCTATTTGAAATGAACATGCTAAATCCAAATCAGAGTTCTATATCAAGTCTTTCAAAGATAATAATAATAATAATAATAATAACTTTTTGAGAACTAATTAAATCTGTCTCCTGCATATGTTGCTTCACATTTCCCTTAACATCGTGGTTGACTCAGATGAAATAAAGGACAAAGCTAACATGGTCAGTTACTTTAACATGCACTTCATCTGTGCTGGATCTGTATTTGAATGCATGAAGGTAAATGCATCTGCCCCATATTTTGACACCATTAGAAATATAAATTTGTTTGAATTTAAACCTATTTCAGTTGTTCAAGTTTGATGACAAAATGTCTGGAGGTCCAGATAATCCTGACCCTTATCTCTTAAAGATCTCAGCAGATATTATTTCAGAGCCAAACACTGAATGTTTCCTATTTAACTTTTCCCGTGCAGTTATTCAAGGACTGGTCTCAGCTCAGGTGAAAATAGCACTTCTGTTGTTTGAGGTCTTCGGGATTTTTGTCAGACAGCTTATTTGGCCATTTTCAAAAGTACAGAAAAGCACATATGAGAGCACATCTTGACAGATAACCCCCACCCACATTGTTATCACAATGCAAACACTGTACTGAAGTGGTAGTTGTGTGAAGTGGAAGAAAGAAAGTGGAGTGTAGATATGGACAGTTTAGATATGTGGTTGTAAATGTATTAAATCTTATTAACATTCAGATATAAACAACAGTAACAGAACAAATCTTAGTGTTGCTTTGAATTCTAAATAAATCAACAGTGTCACTAACAAATCTCTTTCACATGATCACATCTCTTCCTCCTCCTTCATTGTGATTGGGCTGAAATGTGTCATAGTCCCTGGTAAATGCAAGGGTGCAATCAGAGTCACGGTCACACCTTAACTACCTATACACACAATGTCCACAGATTACAAAAAACAGAAAGGTGCGTACAGCAAAAATCATAGTGAAAAAATCAAAACATGGTGTCCCTTTTCAACCTAAATCTCCCCAAAAAAATCCCTCAGTGTTATCAGCTGGGTTTTTCTGGGTTAAATTTGACCAAATAATGTCTTTCAAGTGTACTCCCTTGTGATCCCACTCTTTAAGCAGTTTGGAGTAGGGAGTCTCTCATGCTACCATCATCCCAGGGATTTACTGCCAAGTGAAGTCTTTAAGAATATGCAGCTGTCAACCAGTTGAAAAAACTCATGAGCAATGACAAATCATCCATCCATCCATCCATCCATCCATATTTCACCATAGGTGAGGATAGAAATGTAGATTGACTAGTAAATCTACAGCTTCACTTTCACACTCTGCTCTCTCTTTACCACAACAGATTGGTACAGGATCTGCATCACTGCCAGTGCTGCACCAATCCACTCTGCTGCTGTTCCTTGTCCCACCACCAAACCAGAGACTCTATGCCCCTTGGCTATGCCTAGAAATTCTGTCCAGAATCTGTGACAAAGGACAGCCCTGGTGCAGTCCAACTGCACCAAGTATGAGTCCTACATATTGCCAGCAGTTTGGATCAAGCTTTCAACATGGAAAGTCAAAGTAGTCAATAACAACTGGCCAGTTAACCTATACCCCTAAAGCATCCCGCCATTTTAATGCCCTCCCCAAGTCCACAAAATAGACTGCTTGGCCAAATTATCATGAAGCCTCAAAACTCCTTGAAAGGATAAAGAGTTGGTCCAGTGTTCTGTGACCAAGACAAAAACCACAGCGCTCATCCTGAATCCAAGGTTTGACTAACAAACGGAGTTTCCCCTCAGTTGAATTCAGCAGCACCACATTGTATAACATCTGAGTTGAACACTTTTTCTCCCTCTTGAATCGCCTGATGGTTTGTCAGGATTGCTTTCTGTCAACCGAAAATTTTGTCCAGTGGCCTCACTGACCTCCTGCCACGCTCGTTTTTGTTTCAGTTGCTGTCACACTCAGCTTTGCCTGCTGGTACCTGTCAGCTGCATCTGGAGTCCCACAGACTAAACCCCATAGAATTCCTTCTTCAGCTTCACAGTTCCCTTCACCTATGATGTCTGCTATTTAGTTTGGGGGTTACTGCCATGACAGGACCAGTCTGGCTATAGCTCCATTTGACTGCCTCAGCAGCAGGGGTGTGGAACAAGGTCCATTTGGACTCAAGGTCCCCAGCCTCCCTTGAAATGCTGTTGAAGTTCTGCTGTCAGTGGGAACTGAAGCTCTCATGGACTGGGGCCTCAACCAGATGTACCCAGCACTGCTTCACCATACGTTTGAGCACAGTAGGCTGTACAGCATCTTCCTGCCCCAGCTGATCCCAAACTCTAACCAGGTGGTGATCAGTTGATTGATTGATTGATTTAAACTTTATTAATCCCTTGGGAGAGTTCCATCATGGAAAAGAAGACAAACAACAGAACAAACAGGGAGGACGGGTGTCTGCAGTCATGCAGCCGTTTTGTACAGCGCTATCGTTGATGAAGACAGAAACAATAGCAAAAAACATATAGGGATGAATGAGGAAAAAAATCATCTCATACTTTGTATACACATACACATACACAGTATAAGGTTACAAAAACCTCTGCGATAGAGCAGAAACATATAACATGGGAGCAGTAGGTAGGGAGGGCAGGGATGGACGGGAGCCAAGCGGAGGCAAGGGGGAGGAGGGGTCAGGCTACTGTGGGGCTGACTCAAAGTCCCCTCCTCGGCTAACAGTTCTGATAAGATGTAGAGTTGATCAGCAGCTAGGTCAAGGGAGGTCAGTTCAACACAGATCAGAAGAAGACAGGACAGCGGGGGGTGTAGAGCATCTATTTACAAAACATCCTGGAGACAATTTGATAAGCGGCAGTCCAAGGCCGCCAGGGAGCCAAATTTCTGATTCCACGACTTGTTTTGGGTACACACTGTACTAATTAATTTGTTGACAGCCTTTAGTCTTTCTGGCACATCTCTGTGGTGAAAAAAATGCGATTTATCCAAATCTTCTGGTTCGTTCCTTTGCCGTGCAGAAACAGAGACATAAATCTCCAAGATCTTACCCCTCCGAATCAGCTCCAGATATACAGAGTCTGAGTTGAGTTTGTACCTTCTTCCTGCAATTCCCTCATAAGCAGCCTTACCAAGGCCCAGACAGCTGCCCAGACTTCCTGAATTGCAACGACAAGCCAGGTATCTGCAGGTCCAATTCGGAGAAATCCCAGTGTCCAAAAGTCAAATGTGTACGTCCTCCACGACACTACGGCCAGGCACGTCATCTTCCACACCACACAGGAATCCATAACGTAGCCAGCTGGAAAGGAAACAGCTCCTGTCAGTGTCCAAGACATGTGGCCAATGTTTGATGATAAGATTCCAAAAGAAGTCACTGACCTCTGACATAGGGTGTCTGGGTACCAAATGGACTTATAAACAGAAACACTGTTCATCATGGGCAAACTGTGATTGGCATAGAAGTCCAAAAACAATACACCGCTTAGGTTCAGACTGCACATAGCATTTCTCCCAGTCACACCCCTCAAGGTCTCACTGTCATTGCCTGAGCATTGTCCCCCAGCTGGACAATGGACACCCTGGATGCAGGACTGTTTGGTTTCTCCAATGTAGAGGTCCAAGCACTCTCCACTGCACTGGATAGCATACTACATTGTTGATCTTGTGTTTGGGGGGGTTTGTCCTTGGGATGAACTGGTTTTTGCCTTAGGGTGGGACTTGGTTTGAAGTATACTGGGATGTCATGCTTGTAGAAAATTCTTCTGAGTTTCTCTGATAAGGCTGCCACATAAGGGATTGTCCCTCTTGTCATTCTTATTCTCCCTAGTTTGTGTTTGACCTTCTTTCCCGTGCATCTTGGTTGATTTGATGAAAGCCCAGTTGGGATAACCACATGTTTTGAGGGCTTTCTTTGACCCACACCTCCTCTCACACCTTAGCACATGTGATTATGCACATGAACAATAGAGGGTCATAACCACCTCCAGGGGACTACACCCACAGGGGTTTAAATATCTGGGTCTCTCCACCATTTGGTTTGAGACCTGAAGAAGCCTTTCGGATGAGAGGAGAAACATCTTCAAGAAACAAAAAGAAGTCCAGTCGCCTTTTTTCAAGCTCCTGAGACTGACCTGCATGATTGAGAACCTACACAGACAAATAAGGCCAAGTCCTCAGAAATGAAGCTTATAAATAAGTTCAATAAGAAAGATGTACCTTCTTTGAGCTTTCAGCACTTCCTGCAGTTGGCAGGTGTCCAACAATATATCTCCTTGGATAACTAGTGTCATGAGCCAGGTCATAATTTTGTGTATTGTGTTTGCTCCTCCATAGCTGGAAGTGGCGCTGTGGCCCTTACCTATACCAACTTATCCTGTTCAGAGCAATGGCTCAGCACTAAAACCAAAACTGAATGTGCTATTTATTGGTTCAAAAATTAAACCATCTATAAAGGCAATTTCACTAGATTTTATAGCTAAAAACTGAGATGAGAGATTTCTATTTACGATGTAGATTTGTTTTATTTATGGACTAAAAGATTTGGAATTTTGCAGATCAAACTTCTGCTATTGTGGCACACCCAAAACGGTGGCCCCTTTTGTGTTAATCTTTTCTTGTCATTTATTTAATTTGCTTATCTGTAGTTTTCAGCAACAAGGACTCAAAATAATTTTTGGAAACATGACCAATAGTTGTGATGTTTTATTGTGTAACATGGACTATACAGAAGAACAGTAAAGTTGGAGCAACACCTCAGGTGGAACTGTTGATTTCAGGGAACATGCGCCCCGGTTGCCTTAGGGGGTGAATTTCCACCCACTAATCAGATGCAATCTGGAAGGCAAACCGAGCGCATTGCGTCGTCATTGCTCCTGAACCTTACCTGTATTTGCAGGGATTTCATTTTTTGTTATGGTGGCACCATCCCTGGGGCCTGTGACACTATGCTACCACTTTCAGTTTATATGTGAGTAATGTTAAAATGCAGAAGTTGATTAAAAATCACATAGTCCAAATCAGCTATCAAAATGTGCTTTCATTTTTATTTTACTTAAGCGTCCTTCTTGACTCTAGTTTGTAACAAATAAGCTGTCAGCGTGCACATTTTGATTCCTGTGAGGTTCTTTTTTTGATTTTATATTTCCCAATCTTTAACGTGTCATTTGTGGCCCCGTGTTCCACATTGGATAGAATGTAGTGCACTGTTTATGACTGGCAGTAAAAAAATAAAAAAACAGTAAAATGAAAGAATAGTCTGTTGGATTATTGTTGGCCCAGAACAGAAAACAGATATTGTTCCACCCGCACTCACTCCGAGAGCATGATATTGTCATTTTTATGACTTCTCTCTCCGTCTCTCTACAATAAACAAAAGAAATATGAACTTCATTCCCAGCGAATCTGAGCTTCAATTTCCCTTGAAAGAAATTGTGGCGTGAAGGGAAGAGAGTATGAATATTTCCTGCTGGAGTGGCTTGTTAAACTGACTGTGAAATGGGTTTCTGAGCAAGGCAGTGGATTCTGTGTAAGAACCTGGAGTGGGCAGCGCATCTAAACTCCACCTACGATCTCAACACCAACCTCAGTCGAGGGTCCTCAGCTTTGCTGCAATCTAGTTGTCAATCCAACACTGGTTTATGCTGAGTGCACACTCACTCTTGTCCTTCCTCTTCATTTCTTTCTCTTAAGTGCTGTCATGGCCCTCTGTATCCAAACAAATGTGTCATCTCACGATCTCAACCTTTTTGTTATTCGTTTCATCACCGACACTGTTTAGATTCCACTTCACGAAAGCAGGACTCTGTGGTAGAGTGAGGAAAAAAATTAAATAAATAAAAGTATAAAACACAGCACTGACCACCAGCCAGGAGGGGAATAGCCCACTGAGGCCCTGCTCTGCACTGCATGCAGTCCTGTGGACCCAGTGGTAGGAAACAGCGGAGGATAGCAGTGAGGAAATTACTGGTGGGCATGGAAAGATTGAGAAATGAGAATGAGAGGCAGAGAGGAGGAAACAGAGAGAGGGGGGTGATCAATAAAGTAATCTTTAGACGTAGGCAGAGCACGGGCCCGTGCTCAGGATTACTCAGCATGGGGCCATTACATGGAAAGACCAGTGAAGCAATTATGAGTATTGGGAGGAATTGGCAACCAGATCCCCATGGGGAGGAATGATAGCGGCTAAAAAAGAAGGCAGTGAGGATGATCAAGAAAACCAGCGAAGGAATATCAAATAATGATTACTTTGCCCTTTCATCCCTTCACCTGATGCAATAACCCTCCCCTCCACTACCTCAGGCTTCAGCTGCTTTATTCATGCGTTCTTCTCGCATGATGGAACGTGAAAAACCACATCTAGACTTTTCCACCTAGCTCTTTTGCCGGGGAGAGTCACTCCATCTTCTGCACTGACAGCAGGGAGGACTTCATAAATCCATCTGAAGCCAATAGCCTGAGTCATGAAACCAAAATTTAGCACTGAAATGTCAGGATACTTGTCGCCCAAGTTCACATTTGCTGTTGGCGTGAACCGCATTGGTAACACTCACCTGCACTGCGCGGCGTGCTTTGAGTTGCATTGAAATTGCTTCATTCTCTCTGCAAACACAAGAAATATAACCATGCTTTTTTCATTGCTTTTTTCATTGTTTTGTACTTTTATTATTATAGGAAAAACCATAATGACTTAGTTACCTCATCCACTGCTTCAAACCATTAAACTGACCTCTTCACTGTTAGAACTTTTTGGAGCATTTTTTAATGGATTATCTGGGTAAAATTATGGCTATCCAAGAAACTCATGTTTTATTTTTGGTGAGTGAAATTCTAGTAGTTAATTAGTCTGTTAATCTGCTAATAAGTGGACTAAGGAGTGTGTGGTCTCTACATTGCACATATGAATGTAGGTTGCTAATCACACTTGCTTGCTTTGGCTGATAAAGCTTTTTTATCCAGAAAACTTCACTTTTGGCTTAAAAAACAACAACATGGCAGCAGCTAAAATGCTAACACTGTCACACATTGAGTCCAAACTCAATGTGTGACATCATCATGGCTGCACCCAAGCTGTAAACTTTCCATATCCTTCTGTGCAGTCAGTGTCAGAGGCCTAGAGACTAAAGGAGCATCACTTGAGTTGACTGATCTTCTGTCAGTTTGTTTTTCTCTTTTTTTTTCTCCCCCTCATTCTAATTACACAATTTAGTGATTTAAGCATCTGTTTTAATGGCATGTAGCACACATTCCTGCAGCAGATTCACTGCTATCTAAGATTTCCTTTTTCACTATCCGACACTAATCAGGGTCATGTTTTTTCCTGCTCAGAATAAAAATAATTCTAACTTTTGCTACAAGATAAAATGTTACTTCAGCGATAGATCAAAGAATTCCACATCCTTCCAAATTGCATGACTGACTGCACAAAAGAATTCTGTTTCAATATCCAAGAGTATTAAGGGTTCTGCCAAAGAATGGGCCACTATTCTGCAGACTAGACATCCAAGGACGCACACCCACAGACAATTTAGACTGACCCTCTGAGTATACCGTGCCATCTACTGCCATCCTTTGGTGAGTGTAAAGTCTACAAAGTTAGTGCAAGACTTTAGTTTATGGATTTGAAATTGAATTGGGTTTATCTTTTATGATCTTTCTTCATTTTCTAAAGTTAACTACCCTACTGCTACAGTACTTTCCTTTTTATCTGTAGTGTTAAGTCAAGTTTAATATTCAGCTCAACAAGCCTCGCATTAAATTAATCTGGAGGTTTCACCAGGCTAACAAAACCTTTTTTTCTTATAAGAATAATATTCATTATTTCTTCCTTTAATATCAACCATGGACTGAAGACCAACACAGAATGCAAATTGCTGCCTACTGCCAAATACTGCACCCTCTGGTACAGTGAGGAAAGCCTGTGATACTCTGCTGAAGACTATAGAGAGACTGGTGGATCCCATACTTGATGACCACAGACTATATAAAGTATAGCCATACCACTTTTCTTTTAAACTGGACAAGACGCATGAGGGGCGGATTTTGTTGAAACTGACTCATACAGTATCAACTTGTCAAGCAGAAAGTAGCCCTGCCATAAATCATACACGGCTTTATCTTTCCTTTAATGGGGGACTAACTTGCAAAATTACCATCCTATTGAGAGATTAGTAAATGCTTTCCTAATGAGTTTGTGTTCTCAATCACTAGTTCCCACTCTTAGTGAGTACATAGGTCAAGGGAGCTGATGGGTCATTTTCCAATAGACCTACTGAATTTTACTACCAGAGAAGTCACCCTCTGCTGCCCATTGCAAAGAAGACAATTTTTAAGTCACTGCGCTGCTGACAAGTGAGGCCTCAGGGAAACATCGAGCAGAACAAGCCTACGTTTACAGCATCTGCTTGAACTCTAAAGCTCAACTCTGGGTTTATACCTTGCTAAATAAAACACCTTGAGACAACTGCTGTTATGAATTGGTGCTATATAAATAAACCTGAACTGCAATTGCACAGCACACAGAGCAAGTTGTCACAGAGAGTGAGCTAAAAGTAGCAGTCACACTGGAAGCTGTCTGGACCATAAAAATAGTATAAAAGATGGATGCCATTTTGACGTCCAATGCAGAAGGTTCAAGATGAGCATTTTCACCATCGATAGCTTGGAGTTTTGAGGGTGGGTCAGTGAACCTGGACTCTTTTCTGATGCTAAGAAAGACCAGAATTTATGAATCGGACTTCATGTCCTATTTAGTGAGACCCAGAATGATTGATTGAGCCCATAAACTCATCAGGCAAGTGTTTAGTGAGGTTAGTGCCAAGGGCTGTTTTCCTATAGACGTTTATCATTCGTGGTAGCCATAAAGAAAAATGCAGGTTTAATCACTCCAGGCTTAATTTTATTCCTCTCTCCCTTCCTCTGTCTGTGCTGATGTCCTCTTTTATCATCTGTTTGTTTCTTGTGTTTCCATCCCTTTTTTTAATTTATTTTTATTTAATTTATTTATTTTGTTACAAAAATGGATTTCCTCAGTGTCTTGCTACTTTTTCCAGCTCATTCTATCAGCCGTGCTTTTCCCCACTATCCATAACTCGCTTGTTCTTTCAGCCGTTTCGTTCGAGCACACCATGTCTGTAATTTTAAACTGCATTAACAGCTTTTATTTTCGTTGCTTTCTACCTTTCCATTCTTTTCTTTTCCGTCACACATTTTCGCAGTTTCCCTGTCACACTCTGTTATTAGTGCAATCTCATTTTCATGTTCATTTTTTTCACCTTTCACCGCTACTTTCTCTCGATCTCTCTAACAGCCCCCCCCCCACCCACTTTCCTTCTTTTATTTCTTCTAGCATCTTACCTCAGTGTGCACCTGAGGTGAAAAGGTGTGTTTGTGTGAATTAATGTGTCACTGCATGCATGGGTTACAGCAAAGGTGAGATATCCATGAGCGCTTTCTCAGAGCATTGAGGGAATTATTTTCGTTATTAAGATTTGAGTTATATAATCTGCAATCAGTACTTAATATCACCAGAAGATTCAGAGAATTTAGGGAAATCTCTCAGCACAAGGGACAAAACCAAAAATCATCTGATCTTTGGGCCCTCAGACAGCACTGCGTTATAATGCAGGAAATCACTGCATGGAAAACTTCCAGAAATGACTGTCTTTAATCCAAGCCTGCGCTAAATTACTTGAGGTAAATAAAAGCCCAAGAAAAGTAATGATCCTTGACATCATCTGGCTAAAAGTCAAACAATCACTGCTGTCTTCATATACATAGTATGAGTGAAATGAATGAAAATGTGGAGCTTCTGAGTAAGCTGTCAAATAAAAAGTGAGAATTTTCACAGTCCCCACTTTGTCCCCACTTTGTTACTGGCAAGTCTTCTGTGTTGTGTTGTATGGCGATTGGTTGTTTTGCTAAAGCTCAATATGTTATTCTTATGAAGGAGCAGAACACAGGAGACTAGAGGCAAGGCAAAATGATCAAAGAGGTTCGCCAACAAACTAGATTTTGGAGGGAATTTAGTCACAGAGGGCCAAGCAGGCAGAGATCCTGGGAAAAACTAGCAATCTGACCTACACCAGGCAGTGGGTGGTGACAGAGACAAGTTAAAATTGGAATCAAAGGGACCAGGGAAGCAGAATGAGACCAGTGCAGGAGTGGAACTGTTATAGGAGCCTGGAAGGTAAAGATTGTAAGAAGAGGAACAAGAACGATTAGCAAGAAGTTTTTCATGCAGATTATCAATGCAGGGGCTTCATGCACCTTTTACCTGAATTTAAGCGAGGGTGTGGTGAAGTTTAGAACTGAGATTTAAAGGCAGAGATAACAGGATGGTTGGTAGCCCCAAGCCCTGCCCCTATACACCTGACTCTGCTGTTGTAATCACACACACAGCGATAATGAGAGAGAAAGAGACAGATAGACAGAGCTCCTTGCTAAGAGGAGGAGAGCGGTGCAGAGGGTATATATTCCATTTCAGTGTTGCAGTGTACATCTATGCCAAAAACTTTGTTGGCTCATAGTTTATCTTCTGGTGTCTGTTTACTGTCAATCTGCCATCTTCAGGGCAACAGCAAAAGAGTAGATCACTGGCATCAGTTGCAAATTCCTTTAACAAAAAAAGAAGAAAATTGATTAATTTTTTTTTTGGATAAAATTCCTATGCAAAAAATGCCACCCCCACAGCAGACAGTGGACTGGCAAAATTAGCTGATGCTGACATGTTAAGCAAAGCTGGATCGTTCAGCTGGCTTATTTTTTGATTGCATTCAGTATAACACTTATCTTCTGTCAGTGACCATAGTTAAGCTAAACAGCTTGTTCTCATCTTCTATAATGATAGTTTCTACTACACCAACAAAAAGGTTGTAGATAAGAGACACATCATCATTGCTACTGAGCGCTATAAGTGAAATCTGGGCCGGCAAAATCATGACTTTGCTTTCCCCAGTTGAATATTGGGGAAGCATTTGCTCCTTTGTTCAGGTGCCTGTGCATGTAACATTAAGATGAGTACTTGATAATGTTACTTTCAGTCGGATGTCATCCACGCTGCTGTCAACAGGAATAAGTGAGCTTCAGGATCAGCGATGGCCTTCAATCGGGATGTTTGCTAAAGAAATATCACTGTGTTAATGATATTTCCTATGAAGCTGAAACCAGACGGCGTGGGCAGACAAATTAACAGTGTCAGGAAACTAGCAAGTTGGGAAATTCGAGCAGCTGATTTAAGTGTTACAGACTTTAAAAACTGCATTGGACGTCAGAAATCAAAGAAGGCATGATCAAAGGGGAGTTTGCGGCTCCAGTGGGAACTGTGCAGAATCGGATACATTTTTATGTGGTTTGGAGCTGAAAACTAAAAGTTTAAAATTGAGATCAATCTGGAAGTGAGAAATTAGAAACAAGTGAGCTTATCAGAGCTGTGCACCCTCTTCTTCACATCAGCTCGAGACTACATTAATGACTACTAGAATTACCTGTCTGATTTCATACAGTCTGGTTTGGATTCAGGTGTCAGGTTTCAACAAGGACGAAGTCTAAAACTTACCATGACAATACATGACTTGCTCCGTTTTACTCAAGAGTACATCATGTCCCCCAGTTGTCTCTGGGACGTCACATGTAGATCTATATGCAGTACACGTGGTTGAAAATATATTCACGCTCATGCACTGTATTTGTATAGGGGCCATGATGAGATTTTTGAGAACAGGTGCACTGCAGGAGTGTACAGAATGCGTTCCTTTTAGAGGTCATGTTGTGGAGTCCCTATGGGATCTGGATCATTGAAGAACAACTGCAAAGCTCGCCAGTGGATTTATACACTTGGGAAAAGGTGCACCCATGCTAGGCACTCAGCAGCTAGTACAGAATAACAATGGTAGACCATATTTCAGGTGGCATACACATGCATGCAGCTCACACTCAGCACAGGGGTGATCCTTTTCCACCACATCTTTGTGTAATATATTCTGCTGCGCTTAGGCAATGTGAGTGTACACATTTGGATAATTGCTTTCTCCTTCTGTTGCCGGCTCCCTGCAGGGAGGACTGATGGTAATAAAACATAGCTTTTAGAAATATAGGCGATGCTTCAAGAAGCATCAAATACATGTGCCACACCGCAGTTTTCTTTACACTTAATTGAACATGCCTTTTTATATTATACATCTGAAGTATCCTTTAAATGGTATGAATGCCCTACATATTGCTTATCAGTTTGGATT
Organism: Pterophyllum scalare; assembly: GCA_024447675.2. Classification (NCBI taxonomy): domain Eukaryota; kingdom Metazoa; phylum Chordata; class Actinopteri; order Cichliformes; family Cichlidae; genus Pterophyllum; species Pterophyllum scalare. Next base: position 12,622 of record JAMQGT020001090.1, on the reverse strand, counting down.
AAAAGTTATGGCGCTATGGTGGCGAATGTTAAAGGAGGGTGATAGAGCTTTTTAAGCTCATCTTAAAACTGATTTCATGGGACTAATGAATGTGCTAAAAGCTTATTTTCATTATGTTATTTCATATTTTTAAACAGATGTGAAAATTTCCGCTGAAGAATTACCCAGTCTTTTTCTGAAGTAGGTCACAAAGTCAATATTCCATTTGTTATAGGTTCTTACAATAACGTCATATTGTGTTTTGATTTCTTTGGATCTTTAATACACACCCAAAGCTGAAGTCTGTCAGTCAGAAAGACCATCTGCCTGGTCTGACACTCAAATGTGTTCAGTTGCATCCTGTTTGATTAAATTATTTAAAAAGGAAAATACCCATGTAGATAAGACCCCACAATTTATACAGTATAGATCTGATTCCTGGCATTGTTGACCAATTATTGCAAATCATTCATCTCTTTCACAGTCTTTCCTGTGCCTATAAAAAAAATAAAAATAAAAATACTTTTCTTCATTTTGTTGTCCAGTCAAACTGAGTCCTTGATTAGGGAGTTGACCAAGAATCCAATGGTTCCTCTAACAGAGCTTTAGAAGTTTAGAGCTTAATAAACAGCATTTAATGAATAATGGAAAGCAGGAGTAAAAAATCCCATATGATGGGACAAGCAGAAATACAACCACCATTTTTTCACTATCTGGCTAATACCTGCAATAAAGCATGTAGTTGGTATCATCATGCTATCTGTCAACGGCAGATGCAAAGATTCTAGTCAGAATCGAGGAATGTGAATGCAGCCAAATGCAAAAAAAGAAAACCAACTCCAGAGTGCAGTAGCTTGAATGTGGGGCCAGAGTTCACCTTTGCAGCAGTTGCTGGCAATTATGAAGTCTGACAAATATGTTTTGTTTGTTATCAGCAGCCACCACACAAAGGAACCAGGCCTTAGACTGAACCCTACAAACAGTGCACACAAGCCCACATTGTATAAGAGCAGCAAGCAACACACAACACAGTGCAATTCAATAAAGCACTCAGTCTATTCATAACCACAGTGCAAAGTATAAACAGTTCATGTCCCTCGCTGCTCATTTCTCTGCAGATTAAGTCCTTAAGTCAGGCTCTTCACTATAGCTCTCAGTGTGGGAGATTGGGGAGTTCGATGCAACCAATTTTTAGTCCTTGAATTTTTTTGGGGAGTGATCACTGATGACAAATGATCTTTGTTAACGAGGTCTTACTTCTGATTATGACAGACAGAAGCTGTGAAAACCTCCCAGGATGAGCAGCTGGGCAAACGATCAGATTGTATCCCAGTCTGGTGATTGTGAAATTCCTGAGGATCCTGTAAATGACAGGCTTATAATGTGCTGTCAAGGGCTGACAGACTGGTGATGGGCACTGGATGGACTAGCCACTTCCTGATGCAATCCACACTGGTAAAAGTGGGCCATTTCTTTTGAAGGCTTGGGGTTAGGTGGTTTGGGAATGTGTACTTGAATGGCATGGGTATGTGGCTGATGTAAAGGTTTTCTATTATAAAAAGTGGATTGGCACATCTTTCACCACAACAATGAACTGAGTCATAACAATAATACACTGGAGCGGCTTCAGGGCAAGTCTCTGTTCTTGAGTAGCTCCTACCCAGAACACACAAGAACATCTATGTGGAGGATTTGAAGATGAAGCAGTTGAATGAAGCTTCCCACCCAAAGTGACAGCGCATGAAGGATCTGACAGCAAGATGGACGAACTTGCCAGATCGAGGTGTACAAACCTTGAGACCTATCCTAAAAGATTCAAAACTGCAATGGCTAGAAACTGAGTTTCTCCAAAGTATGGAAGCTCTGAACACATCTGAGCCTCCAATCTTCAAAAATAACTCCCCAAAAATCCATTAGACCCTCTCTTTCTCTTCTTTGTGTTGCTGAATTTGTCAGTCTAAGGCCTTACAAAGACAAGCATTCTGAACCATCAGCTGTGTAAAAAATGCAAAAGCATGTACCCCATCCCATGCAGCCCAGCTCACTGAGGACATCTTCATTTAGACAATTCCTAAATTGCCTATTTTGACCGAGGGATTCACTCCAAATGAAACAATTTGTAATACCTCAATTACAGCTACATGCATCCCCCAGTAGGCAGCCACACTGTCTGAGCAGCACACAAATACTGTAATTACCCACTCAGCTTGACTTAGTAGGGGGTGTATGGGTCACAACTGAGCCCCAGGCACACTATTATGAATTTGTGCTGTTTTTCATTGAATGGGTCAAAACTCAAAGGTGTGCTGTAGGAAGATTAAAGAGGGGCGTCAAATTACTCTGAAGATATTGATATCAGGTGCACTTGGCTGCATTAAGGGGATGAAGCTGCGCTAAAGTCTCTGTATTAAGAGAAAAGCTAAACCTGTGCAATAGACCAGTTAAATCCTCGATGCTGAAAGAATGATGAATAAAAACATTAGCGGCACTTGATGTGTTTTATGTCTCTAAAGCAGTCTACAATTTCAGCCAATTGAGTGTGTGTTAAGATGAAGCAAGTTCCATGAGTGAGGATATTTGACTTCATTTGGAAATGCTTTATCAGCCTGCTGCCACCAGCACTGGGCCGGTGGCAGCCACCGAGTTACGTGCCGCTGCCCATATCTCATACTTGGAAAACTTCAGCTTTCACAATGAGAAGGAAATGTTTCACCGCACGGCTGCAGTAATGATTTTAGAAATACTGAGGCCACTTGATGAAAATTCCCATTTGCACAATACATTTCCCACTAGGCCTTAAAAAGTGCCTGTGGAAATCATAGTATTTTATATTTTCTGGCCTATCTGATATATTTACTTGTTAAATGATGCATTACTCTGGATGCATGTTCTGAATCTTGCTTCAACATTGCAGACAGAAGCACTGAGAGGACACAGTGAGGGGATACTGTACAGCACCGCTTCATCCAGAGAGTCTGGTCACTTCTTACTATATTGATGGTGGCTGGAATTCACCTGGAGGGTACCTACAAAATTGTCCTCAATAAATTTGAAGTTGAACAGCTAAAAATTATTATTGAAGCATTCTTTGAGACATAAAGCCAAAATTTTGTTTTTAGCTTTAGTTTGTGCAAATGTAATACTGAACATGGAGGAACTGTGATGAAAACAAAAACAAAAACCTAGAGCCTACAGCAAAACTAATTTCAGCCAAAAGAATGAATTTATAAAGGGTCAGTTCACAACAGCAGTCATATCACGGCAATTTATTGAAAGAAAAAGACCTTACAAGTAAACCATTGTCTGTTTTATAAAATTCATGCTGCTGATGTATTAAAAAAAAAAAGACAAGACACTTCTTTGATCTGGTATACTTATGTTACCAGTTTCCTAATGTCTAAGGATTAGGTGGTTATTCATGACAGAAAACCCTCCATTAATGGAACCAGTTTTCTGCTTGCTTTTGCTTAAAAAAACTATTAAATTCAATTTTTTTTCACATGCTGCATCATGCTACACAGTGCAGGTAATTCATTCATTCTGGACTGCCTTATAATTGCCTCCTCTGAAACAGTAGGTTCAGAGCCTGGGAGAATGGCGAATGGGAATGGCATCCCACTAAAGTAGAAGATGCTCATTTAGCCTGGAAAAAGAGTTTGTTGCTCTATAAAAAAAAGCCCTCCGTAAAGCTAGGACATCTTACTATTCATCATTAATAGAAGAAAATAAGAACAACCCCAGGTTTCTTTTCAGCACTGTAGCCAGGCTGACAAAGAGTCAGAGCTCTGTAGAGCTGAGTATTCCCTTCACTTTAACTAGTAATGACTTCATGGATTTCTTTACAAATAAAATTTTAGACATTAGAGAAAAAATTATTCAAAACCATCTCCAAGATTTATCTTCATGTTCGGCTGTTTTCAGCACTGCTGGTATTTGCTTGGATTCTTTCGCTCCAGTTGATCTTTTGGAGTTAACTTCAGTAGTTACTTCCTCCAAACCAGCAACATGTTTATTAGATCCCATTCCTACTAGACTGTTCAAAGAAGTCTTTCCAATTATTGATGCTTTAATCTTAAATATGATCAATCTGTCTTTATTAGTTGGCTATGTACCACAGGCCTTCAAGGTGGCTGTAATTAAACCGCTACTTAAAAAGCCATCACTGACCCAGCTGTCTTAGCTAATTATAGGCCAATCTCCAACCTTCCTTTTCTCTCCAAAATCCTTGAAAGAGTAGTTGTAAAACAGCTAACTGATCATCTGCAGAGGAACGGTTTATTTGAAGAGTTTCAGTCAGGTTTCAGAATTCATCACAGTACAGAAACAGCATTAGTGAAGGTTACAAATGATCTTCTTACAGCCTCTGACAGTGGACTCATCTCTGTGCTTGTCCTGTTGGACCTCAGTGCAGCTTTGATACTGTTGATCATAACAATTTATTACAGAGATTAGAGCATGCCATAGGTATTAAAGGTACTGCACTGCAGTGGTTTGAATCATATTTATCTAATAGACTCCAATTTGTTCATGTAAATGGGGAGTCGTCTTTACACACTAAGGTTAATTATGGAGTTCCACAGGGTTCTGTGCTAGGTCCAATTTTATTTACATTGTACACGCTTCCCTTACGCAGTATTATTAGAAAGCATTGCATCAATTTTCATTGTTATGCAGATGATAGTCAGCTTTATCTATCGATGAAGCCAGATGACACACATCAATTAGTTAATCTGCAGGAATGTCTTAAAGACATAAAGGCCTGGATGACCTCTAATTTCCTGCTTCTAAATACAGATAAAACTTCTTGTACTCGGCCCCACAAATATTAGAAACATGGTGTCAAAACAGATACTTACTCTGGATGGCATTACTTTGGCCTCCAGTAACACTGTGAGAAATCTTGGAGTCATTTTTGACCAGGATATATGTAGGACCGCTTTCTTGCATTTGCGCAATATTTATAAAATTAGAAACATCCTTTCTCAGACTGATGCTGAAATGTTAATCCATGCATTTATTACTTCTAGGCTGGACTACTGTAATTCATTATTATCAGGCTGTCCTAAAAGCTCCCTGAAAAGCCTTCAGCTGATCCAAAATGCTGCAGCTAGAGTACTGACAGGGACTAGAAAGAGAGAGCATATTTCTCCCATATTGGCTTCTCTTCATTGGCTCCCTGTTAAATCTAGAATAGAATTTAATTTAGAATCCTTCTCCTAACATACAAGGTCTTGAATAATCAGGCCCCATCTTATCTCAAAGACCTTATAGTTCCATATCACCCCAATAGAGCACTTCATTCTCAAACTGCTGGCTTACTTGTGGTTCCTAGGATACTTAAGAGTAAAATAGGAGGCAGATCATTCAGCTTTCAGGCCCCTCGTCTGTGGAACCAGCTCCCAGTTTGGATTTGGGAGACAGGCACCCTCTCTCTTTTCAAGATTAGGCTTAAAACTTTCCTTTTTGATCAAGCTTATAGTTAGGGCTGGATCAGATGACCCTGAACCAACCCTTAGTTATGCTGCTATAGGCCTAGGCTGCTGAGGGGGGGTCCCAGAATGCACTGTTTCTTCTCATTCACCTTTATTTACTTGTTTATACTTCACTCTGTATTTAATCATTATTATTAATCTCTGGCTCTCTTCCACAGCATGTCTTTTGTCCTGTCTCTCTCCTCTCAGCCCCAACCGGTTGCAGCAGATGACTGCCCCTCCCTGAGCCTGGTTCTGCTGGAGGTTTCTTCCTGTTAGAAGGGAGTTTTTCCTTCCCACCGTCGCCAAGTGCTTGCTCATAGGGGGTCGTTTTGACTGTTGGGTTTTCTCTGTGTTATTGTAGGGTCTTTACCCACAATACAAAGCGCCTTGAGGCGACTGTTTGTTGTGATTTGGCGCTATATAAATAAAATTGAATTGAATTGAATTGAATTTCTTCCTATCCCTAGGATCCTCTTCTGTCTCACCATCCCTCTGCATGTTCTCCTTCACTTCATCCATGAACCGCTTCTGAGGTCTTCCTCTTTTCCTCCTGTCTGGCAGCTGCATATTCAACATCCTTTGTCCAGTATTTTTAATATCCCTTCTGTGCACTGCACTCTCCTCTGTACATGTACAAACTGCCTCAGCATTACCTCTCCAACTTTGTCTACAAATTGCTCAACCTGCACTGTCCCTATGATGTACTCATTTCTAACCCTGTCCATTCTGGTCATTCCCAATGAAAATCATGGCATAGCATCATCAGCTTTAAGCCCTGTGTAGTTACTTCAGCTCTGCACATCACCGTTGTTCTTAAAAACTGGTCCCAGTACACTTCTTCTCAATTCCTCAAGCATCCTTTCTCGCTCTCTCCAAGATTGTTTTAAATAATCTGATCAAAAAGTCCACTGCCCTGTCTCCCAGACATCTCCATACCTCCACAAATACATGTCGACTGGACCAGTTGCCTCAGTGGTCTTTATCCTCTTCATAGCTGCCCTAACTTCCTCCTTGCAAATCCTCTACACTTCCTGATTCACTGTCTTCTATCCATTCTCCTCTCTCTAATGTTCTTCATCCCTCAGCTCCTCAAAGTACTCCTTCCATCTTCTCAACTCATTCCCTTCACTCATTAGCCCATTTCCATCTCTGTCCTTAATTACACTCCAACCTGTGGAAATGTCAAACACAGGAGACAAATGACTAGACGGGTAAACACAGACACCAGACTAAGCTTAACAGAAGGATTGACATAGGAGGAGGAAACACTGTGGGAACAGGTTAACTCTAATGCAAACAAAGACTGGAGCTAATAACTAAATCAAAATACTTAAGAATATACATTAAGATTTTTTTTAAAAATCAATAAACAAAGTAAAAAAACAAACAAACAAACAAAACAAATAGTGTCATGGAAGGCTGTGTGGCAGGCAGGAAGGAGGACCCCAATGCAGAATACGCCGGACAGAGGTAAGAGGGAGATACTACTTTATTTACAGTGACAGAAACATATGACTGAAGCAAACGGTGCCAGACAGGGTGACACGCAGCAAGGGGAGCACAGACGGGAAACAACGACGGGCACAATGGCGGGAACAGTGACGGGAAACGATGAAGACGACGCGACAACAGGCAAGGAACTCACGAGACTAAAGTACACAAGAGGGTTAATGGCATGGGAGGAAACAGGTGGGAACACAGGTGACGTCAATGAACACTGACGAGACAAGGGGAAGCAAAACTAAACACAAGACATAGGGAACACAGGACTATCAAAATAAAACAGGAAGAGACAGGACCAGGAACATTACAGGGGGAAACACCAGGGACTAGAGAAACAGAAAAATAAAACACAAAACACTGGGCCACCGGCCCAGGACCATGATAAATAGAGAATACTAAACAAACTGGAATTTAAAACTCTGAAATCTCCAAACCTTGGGTCCGTGACCCAGGACCATGACAGCATCTATGTTTATCTATGTTTTGCCATGACTGTAGCAACACAATAGGTACCCCTACTTCCCATGGCCTTGTCCCACAGCATCAGATATTGCCATTCTGACAGAAGCTGCTGGTGTCACAGAAACACAAGGCCTTGCTAACACAATTGTGAGAATAGCTGAGTATGTGTATAAGTAAATATTGAAGATTACATATTCACTGCTTCTACTACTTATGCATTCACCTCCAAATATGAATCATCATTTTAACTTGAGAAGTCCATCCAAAATGAGAGGAAAAATGCATTTTTGCAGTCTATCACTGTTGTCTGGTCATCCAAATCCAAGAACAACTAAAAGACACGAAGAATATTCAAGACCCCATTTTTCCAAAATGCATTGTCCAACTAGAACAAGAGACCCTGGAACCAACAGATGGCAGCTGGTATTGCAGTTGTAACAAATTACAAATTACACAGTCTATCTAGCTAGAATATTCTGGACATTCACAGAGAATAGTCTGTCCAGTCAGAAGTACTTGTAGGTACGTCTGTCCTGCTAACTGATCTAGCACTGAACTACACAGAAGAAGTTCAGGTTTTACCTGTGGGGATTTAGAAGGTTGCACACATGATCAGCAGCAGTCCAACATGTATTCTACTTTGCTAAAGCAGGGAAAGTGCAGAAAACTACACATAGCATCAAAAGAAAAAGGATGAAGAGGTTCACACATTTGATCTGAAGCTGATTCTTATGTAAATGCTACAGTTTTTACACTTGCACTCTGGAACATTTCTGTATTCTGGTTTATACAGCACCAGTCAAATGTTTGGGCACACTTACTCTTTCATTTGAATGGGTAAGTGTGCCCAAGCTTTTGAGCAGAAGATGTGACAGTGTAATAAAGCTGTTAACCTTCTTGGCCCTTACCTCTTGTTTTACACATTTTCACCATTCAGCATTTAAAATAAAGGGCTTTGCTTTCGAGGAAAATCCATTTAAAGATTTTTTAAAAAATTGAAACCATGTGAAGGTTATGATTCATTCATAAAATATAAGTAGCTTTGGATATGTTATATGTTAGCACTAGTGTATACAGCTGTGAAGCCACCCAAGAGTGCATGTTTTTAACTCTGAAATGTATTAAAATTCCAAGAATTTTATCATCTTTCTTCTTTTCTTGTCAATATACCTGCACACTTTTTTCAAGGTACTTGGCTGTTAAGTTGTTGTAGTTTTCTTGGAGAGTTCAGCCTGGATAAACTGGGAGGGTTGTGTCAGGAAGGGTATCTGATGTAAAATCTTTGCCAAACCAAACATGCAGATCATCAAGAATGAGATTTCAATATCTGATTGGTTAACAATGACTGACTCCAGTGCTTTTGGCCAACCTGGTGCTGGTGGTACTGTTGGCTGAAGACAAAGGAAGAGGAATGTGGGAAGGCAAGTTGAAAGGCAGTGAAATAGAATGAAAGGCAAGAGTTTGGAGGTAAGAGTAGGACTTTAAATGTAGGAACTATGACTAGAAGTGGGAGAGAGCTGGCTGATATGATGGAGAGAAGGAAGGTGGATATGTTGTGTGTGCAGGAGACCAGCCAGAAAGGAAGCGAGGCCAGAACCATTGCAGGTGGATTCAAACTGCTATACTATCGTGTACTGTAGTTAGGAAGAGAAATGGAATAGGAATAATCTTGAAGAAAGCGTATGTGAATAGTTTGTGGTGGTGAGAGTGTCATACAGGATCATGAGTTTGAAGCTGGAATTTGAAGGGGTCATGTCGAGTGTTGTCAGTGTGTATGCCCCGCAATCTGGATGCTGGTTAGAAAAGAAAAAGAAATTCTGAAGTAAGTTGGATGAAGTGATTGAGAGTGTCCCTCCCCAGAGAGTGGTGATTGCAGTGGACTTCAATGGATATGAAGGAAATAGAGGTAATGAGAAGGTGTTGTGGAGTTTTGGTGTTATGGAGAGAAAAGTGAAAGAATGTGATGGTAGTGAATTTTGTGAAAAGTATGACAATGGCTTCTTGAAGTCTTCTACTTCAGGAAGAGGGAAGAACATAGGGTGATATATAAGACAAGACCGGTTTTGTCTTTCTTAAATGACTATAGGGGAATACGACTTGGCATCCCAGCCCACAACTCATGACTGGACATTCATTCTGAGATGCTTTTCTACTCTAACATATTTGAGCCTTACGGTGGTTTCAGACCAAACAATCACAGGCCAGTTCTGCCCAAATCCATGATGCAAAGTGCAACATCTATCACATAGGACAAAAGCCAGTACTGCATCTGGGAAACCTCGTGACAGAAAGAAAGACACGTCTGTCAGTTTGATCAGTATGAGCATAATGACCTGCCAGCCACTGAGTTTTTCACTAATTTTCAGAAGTGTACAACTGTAAACATCACAGCTCTAAAGCAAACTGGTGTTGCCTTCATGGCTAGCTGGTAACATTGACTAACACAAAACAGCAAGCATGAAACACAGCTTAGGTTGCCATTGTCAGTTTGCATTTTTTTTCAGTCTCTTTCTGATCACATTAGCAAGAAAGAACAATTATGACTGATCAGGGAGCACTGTGCAACTCAATCACAAAATCAAATAAAAATACTGTATAGTCTTAGCCTGATATTAATTGCCTGCTATCTCCATTGCAATAGTACATGGTTGCAGATAGGATGCTTTTCTTATAAAAGTGGTTTGTGACAATGTATAGCAGCAGTTTTTGTTGTCTGTATGAAACTTTGCTGATGAAACTCTGAGGACCAAAAAGCCAATAACCTTTTCTGTAACCCCAGAGCTGTGCAGACATCGACTTTGATAGTTTGTTTGCTACTGAAGCAAGTTATTCACTAACCAAAACTAAGGTGTGCACCACAGAAATCAGGTCTCAAATACAATAGTTGCTACAGCTGAATAATAAAAGTATCTTCCCACCTTTCTTTTTTTCACCATGTCCACCATATAGTGTGTACGCCAAAAAAATTGTCAAAAAAGGGTAGTGAAAGCAGGCAGGTATAGACCCAAAATGCAGGACTTGAGAGTCAAAATGTGACTTATAACTTCAATGCAGATTATTCTGAAAACAAAATACAAACAGACTGGAACTGGGAGTCAGACTTGGAGCAGGAACAGAACACCACACTATGTATGAGGGATGATGTGACAAAGAACTGAGGAGAACTCAGGCAATGTATACGCACATGGGGCAGTGATGGAGATAAAAAAAACACCAAGGAGCAGAGCTAAAACCACTGAAGACGAGATGAGTAAACTAAATACAAGACACGAGCGACAGGAGACTATCAAAATAAAGCAGGAAGTAATAAACACAGAGACCAGTACTACGACTCGCAAACATGATACAGATGGAAGATATAGAGATCGATTTAACACAGGAAACATAATTTAATGGAAAGACAAGATGAACTAGGCACAACCAAACGGGAAGCAGACAACCATGGGGACAAAGACGAGACTAGGACAGATAGGACACAACGGCACTAACATCATCTATCAGGGAACACAGGGGAAGCATAATAACTAAACAAGGGCTAGAACAACAATTAATAATCAAGAACAGAACAAGAAGAAAAAAAACCCCAACACTAGGAATATTAATAAAAGTGACAGAAATATTAATAGAAATATTAAAGAAACAAGCCAGGAATTATTATAACAAAATTAACTCAAAACTCTGGGTACAAAACCCAGGAACCATGACAAAAAATTGTCACCTGAAATATTTCTATTCTTGTAGATAAAAAGTGTGGGACTCATGTAAAGTGTGATGTGTTCTGTAATTTGTATATTATTAGGTATAGTGTAAAACCAATAAAAGTGCACATTTCTTTTTAACAAGATATCTACTTAAAGTGAACAGAGTCCTATACAATATTTTCCAAAACATGAAAAATGCATTGAGACTGAACCTGTTTTTTTCTAAATCTGCCCTCACATCTTCAAAAGGATCTTAAATAGGTACGGCACCCTTAATCAAATCCTGCTTTCATTAAATTACCTCCATGCTTTTTCCATTGTAGAATGCTAATGTTGCAACAGTGTTGCAAGCATATAAATAAATTAGGAATACTTTGAGTTTACATAAACTGGCAAAAATACACAAATTTGGCAACATTCACTTTGGCTAGTTAGAAAGTGTAAGGGAATCCTGTCACTTTGAGGCATTCTTCCACTTAAATGTTCAGTCACATAAGCAAAATAATCCAAGCTTATGAATTGAGTTTGGTACTGTGGCCCCCACAGTATTTGAATTAAGTGGCTTTTAAAAAATGAGGTGTTGAAATTTTAACTTAATAACTGCATATCTAAATGACATATTGAGTCAAGGCAAAGCAATTTTCCTTCCATACCACAAATAATTACAGGGAAGCTCAATGTGCTTTACATTAAAGTACATATGGCAGGGAGTATCAAGAGAAAATATTAAATTAAACACAACACTGACACACTGGTTCAGCTTCAGAATGCACTTATTCAGCTACAAAACTTCCACCTGATATCCCGACGGCCCATGGTCTGTCGTCAGTGAGCAGACCGGAAACATATGGAGGATTCAAGATGTTAAATCTTTTAAGCCTACAAGTAGAATTTTGAAGTAGCAGTTAAAACCAATAAACATGCCGGAAGCTTTCTATTGATTGGCTCTCTTGGTTTCTATTGGTTGTTGGAGCACTGAGGGAGGATGAGGATGTTACATTAATCCGTCCAGTTACAGATGAATTCTCAAACCAACTCCTCAGAATCAGGAAGCTATTGAAATCCCCCAACTTGTTTGTTTGGTGATAAAAACATATCCTGGATTGGATCAAGCCTAAAATAATTCCAGCACAGACATCCACCCACAGCTCCAGAAGGATTATGGGTATGAATATGTTTCCTGTATAGTCAACAATACTATTATCTGTTTTCTAACAATTCATTTATTTTCATTATACATAACAACTGTATGAATTTGTGAAAAAAATAAACTGCTTCCTCTTTCAATCCAAAAGTTTTATGTCAGGACATAAGAGTATTAAGGTCCTTAAAACAAACTGATTAAATACAACCTCAGAAGAATATCAATATATGACATATTACATTGTGTCATTATTTTTTCAGCAAAAACTAAGGCAAAACGCAGACACAGTGTGTGGAAAACTAAGTACCACCTATAGTCACTAGCTTGTAGAACCACCTTAAGCAGCAATAACAGCAATA